>JAJIYU010018715.1:0-11082 GCA_030144865.1 Tinospora cordifolia
AAAACGAAATGAAAAATCAGCACTAACCTGAAGTTGAACGCAGGGCGGCACCACGACAGGGAGGAAATGAAGAACAGAAATCAAGAAGATGAAGTGAATATATCAAAGCAAGAAGTTCAGCAATGAAGAAATGAACAAGATGAGGGGAAGACGAACAAAACGAACAAGAAGTTCAGAAATGAAGTTCAGAACTGAAGAACAGAAATGAAGAACAGCAAAGCAAGAAGTTCAGAAATGAAGAAGACGAAGGGAGCCGAGCAGCGAAATGAACAAGATGAGGGGAACACGAACAAAACAAACAAGATGAAGAGGGGTGTGTCAGAATTTTAAGAATGTCGCCCCTTCAAGGGGCGGCATGTTTGTTTTAAGGGTGCCGCCCATTGAATGGGCGGCACCCTGAAAGTTTTGAAAAAAAAATGCTAAGGCCGCCCTTTGAAAGGGCGGCCTTAGCTCATAAGGGTGCCGCCCATTCAATGGGCGGCACCCTTAAAAAAAAGTTTTAAAAAAAATACTAATGCCGCCCTTTCAAAGGGTGGCACCAAGTTTTAAAATTAAAAAAAAAAAAATTTGTAGGCACGTTGCTGCACAGCTGGCACTGATGTGGCATCCAGTTGGCAGCAACTTGCCTAAATGAGGATATAGATCTTGAATTATACTAAAATGGTATATAGTATAATAATCAGGCCTAAATGGGTCTTTTTTCCCAATTTTCCACTCCTCAAGATGCTCTCTATTGGAAAGATCATCCATAAGCGACTGATATCATTTGTTGTGTAAGATAACTAGTGGCCATTTTCCTTTGCTTCTCTCATGCAACTCTTTCACAACAACACCCAACTGCTCTATTGCAATTTCAAAAATATCCACATAAATTTCATGATAAGAAAAAGAAAATGTTGTTTTTGTAGCAAACAAATCCAATTGAATCAAGGTAAACAAATAAACCATCTTAACATGTACAACCTGGGTAATGCTAAATCCACCATCTTTAAAATTTTGTTGGTAAAGTCCAACATTTGCACCATCAACTACTGATTCATAGTCAGCATGCTTGTCGAACCATTCCTAAAGAAAGAACACATTAAACATCATTAATTTCAAGACAAAGATCTTTATCTAATTATTTCAACATTACAACATGGACAAGTTTTTTTTTTTTTCATGGTATTAGCTTTCTGTTTCCTAAAAGTAAAATATCAATAGAAAAAGGAAAAAGAAGTAGATTGGAAGAATAAACCAACGATTGTAGAAAAAGCAAAACAAGGATCAAACTCACAAAGAATAAAGAAAATGAAGCAAAAAACAAATAGGACAACACGAAATGTAATTCATAATTTTGAATGTACCAATAATCACTAAGATGTTTCACTTAAATTTGCCTATATATTGCCATCCTAGAAGTAAGGTCTCCATGAGTGAATTTCTAACTTTAAAAAAGCTCAATGATTTGGAAAATATTTTAGAGTGCAAAGCCAACATCCATCATGTTCTCTTTGTATCTGCCATTTTTTATAAAGGAAGAAGTCCCAATGCGTCAAAGCTAATTATTACTTTCTGAATTATGAACATACTTTAAGGTTTCAATCATTATTTTTTTTACAGTTACAGTACAAAACTTATCATTGAAGCATACAAGTTATTTAAAACTCAAAATCTTAAATCACGCAATACAACCTCGATTTCTATGACTAATTTAGGTTATATTATTTTACCTATTTATATCCTAGGTTATTACAAGGCACTACCTCCACTAGGTAGGACAAATTACCTAAAAGCTTGATTAAAGAATAATAGTCTAGGCCTATTTCACCACCAATTCCTACTTAATACAAGAAATAATATGACCCAGGAAATGCAATTATATTTGCTCTATGTCTATCAATTAGATCCATTCAACTAAATTTACTATCTTCAACCATTTGAAGATTATCCTTCATTCCTATAGAACCAAATAGGACAAAATAACAAAAAGGAGTTTCCAAATACAATTTCACTTCCAAAAAGTCATGTGTGCACTCAAAATCTTTGGACAAGTTTCAATTGTTGTTATCAAGGCATCATGTAGGCCTTACCTAGGTGGTGCTTAGATGCCTAGCTGCCTTGAGCATTGCGATGATGACCTCAACACTACAAGGGCATGTCTTTTGTAGGGCTTAAAATTTCTTTTTATTTTGGACCATATATTAATATAATAACATATTAAAATGAAATATTATTCACTTTAATATCATCTATGTTGGGACCCTTTCCCTAGGACGAAGGGCAAACAGACCGGCACAGCGTCCCAACAAACCCGCTCGCAAGCCAAGCTTACCAAGACACTGTTAAGCCTCAACATACAATACCACATCACACACTATCAGAGTAATCATAAGTAATGTAGAAGAAATCTAACATATGAACATCAATAAGAACTTCATATTTCCAAAACGGGTCATTACACATGTGTAGCAACGGGAGAGACTATTCATTATATGCAGGCTATCCTCACCCCTATACATGGTTCTACCTCTCAAAACATAATAACAGAAAGAAAAATACAAGAAATCCTACCCAAAATAGTAAGAGAGGGCAATCCTACGCGATGACCACTCCCTTGCCCTTATCCGCGACTAAAAAACCTGAAATGTTAGAGTAGTGAGCCTAATTGTCCACGGCGGCTCAGTGAGTAATGCAGTCTAATTCAAACTTAAAACAAGTATTCCACAGTTAAAACATGTGCCATGAATGCATGAACAATAACATTATGCAAGTGAATGCAACAGTAAACACAATTTAGATTCATAATGCAGTCATGCACCTTTGTTAAAAATAGTTAAATAATGAAAACATTCGTCGAGGCTCGCAAGCTCTCTGAGGCGATTAAAAACACTCGAGCGGGAGAAACCCGATGGTTAGGTGTAGAGGTGGCGATCCAAATCTGGGCCCACAGAACCCCTCTCAAGGCACTCTGTGCTAGGTGGTCACTCAATGCTCTATGGGAGCCCAATGAATACACGAGCGAGTTGCAGACAGTTAGGCATATCGTGAGGGCTCGATTAGGACTTATTGTCATTGCCATCATCGTAGGCCCACTGAACCCCTCAATAGGCACTCTGTGCTAGGTGGTCACTATCAGGGTCACAACTCGCCTTAATTGCTCTACCGCATCCAATACCCTAACCCGCTCCCGGACCTCGACATTCGGTGCAATTTTCATTTAAGAATCATTTAAGGGATGCAAGTTCATCACAATATGTAATACCATTTTCACAATGCACAGAATAACAAGCCCTAAGAAATGAGTTAAAAAACACTACTCACAGGGATGCTCCGCTACCGGCGCTCCTCTCGCGCCCGGTCGCGTCCCGCTAGCACTAAGACTTGCGAAATCGACGCAACTGCTTATCATTAACATGGGACTTGGCTCTCTTTAATTCTACATCATTGGTTAATCAATCATTTGGTCTAGTCAAGACTAGTTCATATATGTTCGTTTACTTTACCTTAGTTGTTAAGTCCATTTGATTGACCTCGGTCAATCTTGGTCAACCCTAGTCAACTTATCATTTGCTGACCTAGCTGGTCAACAGGGTCACAGGGTCAATTCTGGTCATTATGGGGTCAATTGGGCCAAAAAGGACGAATCTTCCCAATTTCCATTACTTAGGCACAAACCTTAGCCTATGACCCTATCTGCGCAACTATTGTTTTGAATTTTCTGCAGGCAAACCATCCATCGGATTTGCACCAAACTTTGTAGAACTGTTCTAGACTTCCTAAGGTTCCCTCATAATTTTAAATTACAATTTTTGGACCTCATTTAATAAGGTTTGTAAGCATGATAACAGAAACTGCACATACCTCGTATCCCCTATGACAGGCAGCGACTGTTTGCCTCAGTTGACCTAGCTACACACATCAGAATGCTCTGAAATTTTGTAGGAAACTTATAGACATATCTAGGGGTCTCTCCACTAAATTTCAGCTCAATATAGCAATTTTTGGTCAGTCAACTTTATTTCAGAAATTTTGGACAGAATGCAGGAAATTTCTGGGTGCATAAATTTCACTATCCTCTAGTGTTCTTTACCCTCATTCAATCACCCTTCTTATGGGTTGTTTCTTGTGTCCATTTACAGTTTATAGGTCATAACATATTCACTTATCACAACCACTTCAAATCAGTAGCATGCAACATTTAAAACATGCTTATCATTCCATTAATATTATGCTATATCCTAAAGAACACAAGGAAATTTGTTCTAGCACCCTACTATCATGGCATATTTGCATGCATAACAAGATACATCTATAAGAGTTTAAGGTCAAGTCTTTATACCTTTTTGGAACCTCTATTATGGAGTCTATGATGCCTCTGGTTCCAGCCAGAAAGGGTGCCTTTAGGTGTCCCGAATGTAGCTCCTATTTTGGCCCCAAACTGTCTCTATTGGCACTGTCGCAATGGTATGTTTAAAAGTCAGCAACAGTGGCTTATACCACACATTAAACGTTTCAATTTTTGATTTCTACTACTTGGACACTTAAATATTCATGATAAAGAGTAGAATGATGGACTTTTACCTTAAGGACATGCCTAGAGTGATTCAAGAACAAGCTTTCCCAAGATTGCTCCAACTGTCTCTGTTTCACAGTTGTGACAGTGAGTAAGTGGCCAACTTCAAGGGTTCTAAAATCATGCATAAGGTCTTATTTCTCATTCTCTAACCTTTGAAGATCAAAGTACATACTAAAATGAGAGGAGTGAACCATTTTACCTTCAAAAAGGAACTAGAAATGGCTAAGTTCCAAGGTTCCAAAGATGGTTCTAGCACACACTTTCTAAAATTTCTGGGTTTGAACAGTGTGGACAACTTTCTTCTTGGTGTTTTCTGCTTCAAATGGCTTAGGGACTGGGCAATCTACTTGTAGGATCTTGTAGGTGGTGGTACAAGCTTCGAATCAAGCTATAATTTGCTGGGTTTGGTTGAGAATTGAAAAAGATCCAAGCCAAGGAAGTTATCTACAGAAATCTGGAAATTTTCTGGGTTTGAGCTCAAAAAGGAGTTTTGTTGCATGGGAGAGGCTTGCATGGCAAGAATGGGTGACATGTGACATCCAGATGGCATCTAGCATCACATTCTGGATGCCCAGTTGGCAGCCTGAATTAGCCACAATGGAGGCCATGAAGTGATGGCCAAAACCATGGGTTATAAACCATGAACTCCCATGGTTTTGCTGGAAAATATCTGCTGAAAATCCAGGAAATTCGGTCAAAAATCCCAAAAAATCTGCACAAAATATAGAAAAGAGGGGGGGGGGGGGTTGGACCCCTTTTGGCGCGTGGGCCGGCCCACGCGTCTGGCCCAAGTCCCGCACGGGCAAGCACCTGTGTGGGTCGGGCGCTCGGCCCAGTGGGGCCTGGGCAGCGCCTGCGTCAGCCCAGGTCCCCCCTTATATATATGTTTTTTTAGTTTTTTTACTTATACACATACATCCATGTATAATATATCAAAATTTTACATTTTTCGTCCTCTACAATTATAATTTGTCTAATTCATCATTTTCCATCAAAATACCAACATTATAGACCATTTCAACATTTATTCAATTATTTTCTCCAAAAATTGAATAATACCCTCAAAAATCATATTTCTCTCCCAAAAATTATATTTATCATTCTAGAAATTCAGTAATTGTTCCAAAAATTCATAAATCAATTCCATAAATTATTTTTCTCAAAAAAACACATTTTCCTAATACTTTCATGTGTTTTCTCCTTAAAATTTCATTTCCTCGAATTATTTCCATTTCCTTTAATAATTAATTTGAAATTGAGAAAAATTAGGGAAAAAATTTGTATTTTCTCATTAAAATTCCAGAAAAATACACAGAGTACATGAATGTCGGATCCATCGTTCCGATGTTAAAAATGTGGCTCGTCACAATCTATGTTATAGACACATATTTATATATAGAGTAAGGGATCAATAAATAAATACATAATTTTTTAGGGACCTCTAAACAATTATTTTAATGTCCACGTTAGATGTGTTTATGCCCTCCCTCGCCTTGTAGAGGCCTCCTACCCAGCTCTACCTTTTTGCATTGACAAAATTAGTTTGAATGTTCCTCAACTCAACATTCAACAAAGCCTTTTTCAAACTAATTTGGTCATAATCCCTTGGCACCCAACCCATTCTATAGCCTGGTCCCAAGATTGTTCTCTTTTGGCAAGTTTTGGAAGATTTGTGATTATAGCAATATTAGGTAGATTGTATTCCTTACAAGCCACTTATCCCATGATCTTGTTACCCCCTACTACCACAGATGACCCTCCACCATTCTACCAATACTTTTTGGTGAGGCAACCAACCTTCACTAAACACTTGGCCAATTGTCATCATGTACCATCAGCCATAACAGCACGACGAGCAACGTCCCTAATGTTGCATGGCACACACATATGAGACTCCTTCTTGGTCAACTGCATTGCACAATGGGCATCTCCAATCATCTCCTTTGGAGATTCATCGTCCCTCAACATGCTAAAGCGTCAATCATTGTGAATGTTTTTGAACCCTACTCTAAAAAATAGAACTTCAAAAGTCTCATCCAAGATGGATATTGTAGTCATAATCGAAGCAACTCGTCCTGCTAACCATGCACTCTAATCTTAGCATTCTTGAGAAATCTAAGATTCTTGATATTGACATGAATCACCAATAATTCTCCTACAAGAGTCTCCAGTAATCTAAAGAACATCCGAAGTTCATGAGTTCAAAGAAACTTCATCCACCCCAACCATAGGTCACAACATCTAAAACAACGCTCATGGTACTAAAGAGACTTGTTTCATTTAACCACATTTATCCCAAGGAAATCAAAATCATAGACCATGTTGTCCCTTTCTTCATAACACGTACACAAAATTATCATCCAATCACCTACCACGAACAAGAGGAACGTCTCCCTACCCAAAAATTTTGATAAAAAATTTCCTCATATTGCCACATTACTCTTATAGGGCCATCTAAACACAATGATTATCCTCCCCTCCAACCACAAAAAAAGTTGTTGCTCTCGTGGAAAGTCATTAAAATGTTGTATGAACAACAACCTTTCTAATTCATGTGGTCCAACTTAAGCAGAGTGTGTCTGTCTAAGTTGTCAATCGACCCTAGTAACAGCTAGAACAAAACCTTCCAAAGCTATCATTTGGAATGATAATGCCTCTGGACACACCAACATCCAACCTAAGGATACGAAGACATCTTCTTGAATCATTGTTAATTTTTTCAAGGAATACGACTTCATTACCATCTCTAAAAGTCCATTTTCTATTCATAGAAGAATGCCTATGTTGTTTCCTTGAATCTAAAGTGTGCATTCGTATTGCTATATCCAACACCACATCAAACTAGAAAGCTCAATCCCTAACCCTCTCTCTAATTCAAACCTTCCTTTTTTCTTCCAGTAATCTAATAAGGAACTGTTGCGATTGGATGTGAAAAACTTTGGTTTTGTCCATCCTTCCGACTCTTCTAATTCAGACTGTAGTCATCAATATAAATATCTAAATCATTTATTTCACTTTTCTCTTAATTTATCTCTCAACATTTAATAATATGTCCACCTTAACAATGGGATTCAATTATGCTTAATTTGTTGACGTCTTGTTATTTATGCCCAACATTCTTTCATAAAGCATAACTGACAAAATAATTAACAGCAATCTAAAAACATATTCCTTAAACCTCAATGGCACACGTTGATTGTATAACAGTTTAAAAACACTTATCCACTCAACTCGTCCAACTTTAAACCAATAATTCACATCCTCTAATAATTCTTTCTCCTACCGATCAATCGATCAAAAATACCTAAAGTTTTTGTATATCAATATCTCATGGCTTTCAATTTCGATCCCTTTGTTTCATTTTCTTTTTCCACTAAAATTATATTTATTGTACTCAATATCTATCTTAGTTGAAGATATATTGAGTTCTAGAGATTTTGAAGTCCATTTCCAAAATTTAATTTAGTCCCAATTTAGTTTCATGAACAAGCAATATATCAAGCAAATAACATTCCTCTTAACTGTTTTCTGAGAAAAAAAAAAAGAATCTATATGAGTAAAGTGTTCCTAATGAACATATATATAGATCTTTCAAAGCCACTTCTTCTATCAATTTTCTCCCCTAAAAGGATAGAAACTAAAGCTAAAATAAAATCAAATTTCTGTGTCTTTCTTCAACACATTTCAGCAACTGTGGGAAAGCTAGATATAAACAAAAGGGTCTACCGGTACATAAGACTCTTGCCAATGCAGGGTCTGGAGATAGGCAATATATGTAGCATTATTTCCATATTAAGAGGTCATTTCCAAATTCAGACCTGTGACTTCCAAGTCACAGCGGACAAATATCAACCATTGTACAAAAGCCTACCCAATAGAAACTATGTATAAATGGCTAACATAGCTTATTTACATGTACGTTGAGATCAGAGAAATTCGAATGAACTTCTTAATTGAGAAAAATTGGAAGGATCATAGCAAAGGCTTGCAATTTAATTGACACATAACCTTAACACTTGAAGATATGATTGATTATCCTCATGTGAAGCAACACAACTAAATCAAAAGATAAAGAGACAAGAGAATGAATGAAGGGCTCAGACAAGCAAGATTAAATCTCACCTTAAAGCCATTGAAATTCGAGTTGATTTCCCTTTCTGAAGCGGGGGAAGCTACTGATTCCGCAAACTTCTGGGTCGCCTCCTTATCAATATCAGCACAAGCTAGCTGCTCCCCACAAGATTGACAACAACCCTCCGAACTAATCCTCGACCTACTGACTACCCAGTGTCACGGGGTATTGCTTTGGTTAAGGGAACCCGTGAGGCACCCAACTAAGCTATTCAGTTAGTAGAGTCAGCCAATCTGCAAGTAAAGAGAAATAGCAACACAAACAGGCAACAGTTAAGGCAACAGTAATAAAAGTGAACTTTTATTAATATCCAAATCAATTGTACATCGGTATGGTTACACGAAGGAACACGCACACACACTAGGGGAGCAGGTGCCACTAGTGGACCACGTGCTAGCAATAGCACGCCGTCAAAAGGGACGCTTGTGATAGCTTTTACAAAGGGACACTTGAATGTAGGGGACACCTATGCACTACACTAGGCGACTACCACCTCCCCTACAAGGTAGCAGTTAAGCTTTTTGTGTACATCCAAAAGGAAACATCAAAAAGTGAGGCCAATCATACTGGGGCATTTGGAGGCCAAAATGAACTCCGTTCGCGCCCAAATTTCATGGGCTCTCTCATATGGTTACGGTGCATGTCTAGACATGACCGTCACAGACTCCCCCACTTAAAACGGCGACACTCCTGTCGGCGGGCTGGCGAGGTACTTAATGATCTCTACTTCATTCTGCTCCAGTGCGCTGGCTGGTTCCCAACTGGTCTCGGCTTCTGGTAGGCCCTTCCACTTGACTAAGTACTCTGACTGAAACTGCTGCTACTGTGAATGTCCTGGAACTCTGCGATCTGCTATAATGTACTCCACCTCTCGCTATAGTCTTCTCTTGACGTTTACTGTACGTCTTGAAGTACTGCCTCGCGCCAAGTCTTCTTGATCTGCATAAAATGGCTTCAAGTTGCTCACATGGAAGATGGGGTGGAAATAGCTCCATTCAGCGGGCAATTCGAGCTGGTAAGCAGCTTTACCAACTCTTTCAATGATTGTGAATGGCCCTTCATACATGCGGACTAGCTTCCGGTTGACCTTTCTGAAAAATCTCATAATATCTGGCTGAAGCTTCAAAAGGACTTGGTCACCCACTTGAAAGGAAGCTGGTCTTCTCTTCTGATCTGCCCACTTCTTCATTCTTTTTGAAGCCTTCTCCAAATAAGCTCGAGCAATTTCACTAGTCTTCTGCCACTCCTTTGCAAACTGGTATGCTCTGGGACTACTCCCAGTATAACCCATATCAACTGTATGTGGCGTTAGTGGTTGTTGGCCCATTACTAACTCAAAAGGACTCCTCGAAGTCGAAGAGCTGCGTTGTAAGTTGAAGCAGAACTGAGCAACGTCTAGCAGGTTCACCCAATTCTTCTGATTTGCACTGACAAAGTGTCTCAAGTATTCTTCCAACATGTCATTGAACCTCTCAGTTTGGCCGTCTGTCTGTGGATGACAGCTTGTGGAAAAATTCAGATGGGATCCCAAGAGGCGAAAGATCTCTGTCCAGAACCGCCCAGTGAATCTAGAATCCCTGTCACTGATAATAGTCTAAGGAACGCCTCAATACTTCACCACATGCCTCAGAAAAAGATATGCTATCTCCTCTGCTGAACAATGCTGGGGAGCTGGGATGAAGGTGGCATATTTTGAGAATCTGTCTTCCACCACCACAATGGAGCCGTACTCCCCCACTTTAGGCAGGGCACTGATGAAGTCCATGGTTACACTCTCCCACGGATGCTGAAGAACGGGAAGTGGTTCTAATAGCCCCAATGGCTTGGCTCATTCCACCTTGTCCTGTTGACAGATCAAGAAAGTCTTGACATATGATTCAACATCTTCCTTCATCTTTGGCCAATAATATCTACGTTCTAATAAGGCCAAAGTGCGCTGACCACCTGGATGACCTGCCCATTGAGTGTCATGACATTCTTGCATTAACTCTCTGCGAAGTCCTCCAGTGTGGGGAACATATAGACGACCCCCTTTTGTGATGAGGAACCCATCTCTAATGTGGAATCTTCGTGTTCTACCCTCTTCTGCTAATGGCCATAGAGTTTGAACCTGAGGGTCTGACTTCAAGCCTTCTCGAATCCTGTCACGGAAGGTGGTCTGAAGCCTGGTGACACTCTTCTGAGCCTCAACTGATAGGGCGGCAAGTTCTGCTTTTCTGCTCAAAGCATCAGCAATTTGATTTGTTCGCCCTAGCTTGTGCTCTAACACCATATCAAATTTTGCCAGGAGCTCTTGCCACCGAGCCTGTTTTGCAGTCAGTTTCTTTTGGGTTAAGAAGTGTGAAATAGCCGCATTGTCTGTCTTCACTACAAACTTGGAACCCAATAGATA
>JAJIYU010018716.1:0-11081 GCA_030144865.1 Tinospora cordifolia
TACTTTCAATGCCTTTCCTCTTAGGCTCTCAACTTGTTTTTCTCCTCTTTCTTCTCTCTATTGTCTCTTCTCCATATTGCAATTCATTCTTGTTTCTCTTGGATAGCTACTCGCCAATTGCACATATCTCGCCTTTAATCTTTTTCATTTATAGTGAGATTTTTTTTAATTATAATCTCTATGATTTTACAGAATAATCTCTATATACCATATAGATTTTTTATTTATAAAAATTTCATTTTTTAACAGTTTTTATGAATTTTTTTTTATGCAAAAATCGTCACAACTTCGATTTTAGGTGAACTTTGCTAAGATTGTCCAAAATACCTAATTAATTCGACTAATTTCGCTGAAATTCGACTAATTTTTGTAGCAGATGCCTCCTGGTTCCAATTAATGTTAATTGAACCATTACAAAAGTGTCTCAAATGGAAAATAAATTTGTTAATTCCTGTTCATAGCGGTTGTGAAAGTTGAAACAGCACATATTTGCACGATCATGATGCGGGGCAGTGCCTTGCTAGATATTTGGAATCTTGTTCACATGATATTTGCACTTCGAATTAGCTCAACTTACACACAAGTCTGCAATGTAATTTCCCCTAGGAGGGTCACTTACTCTTTGTGAGTAATTAGAAAAGAAGAAATCAGCAAAGAGTACATAATTTGAGATCAACAGGTCTTGTATTTACCTTTTATTTGGTATCTAATAATGGTGAATGCTCACCAATGAGGGAAGACACCATTCTACTCATATTTTGAAGGTCTTTTCATTGATGTTAACCAAGTTGGATGATCTTTGACATTCATCTCTGGACTTCTTTGTCATAGATGCTTTCAGTTTTTCTCGAATTGTAGTTAAGTTTTACAAGAGGAGTTGCACTGGAGGACCTATTTGCTTTTTTTGATCCTGGCTGTGCTAAGTACCAAGATCTGTGACCATGAATTTTATCTCAACTGTATTGAAGTGGGCATAAATTAGTGCTAATGAGAATAATGCTTTCTTGTAGGATGGTTCATGCAATGGTTTGCAGCATTATGCAGCACTAGGGAGAGACAGTGTATGTGAAAACTGCTTATTTTCTTCTGCTGGGGTTGGTGTAATGTTTTTCATGAGTCTGGGAACTGCCGTATTTATTCTTTTATCTTTTGCTCTGCATTTCATTTCTAAACAATATTTCTTTGGATTTTAATTTTAAATTTGGTGTTCATGATGTTTCATTTCATGTAATAAAATCTGTTTCTGTAAGCATTTTAGCATCTTACAGTGAGTAGTGAGTCGTGTTCCTGGGAATTATTTGAATGGTTCAATGCACTGAAATTTCTTGGTGGACCATTCTTCATTGAATCTCAATGCAGTCACTTTGTGCAGCTAAATGCTTGTATTTTGCATTATTTTATGTAAGTATTTAAATCAAAGTGTGCAGTGCAGCCTTACCAACTTTCTAGAGTGGTAGCATGCATGAAGGCTTGTGGAGTTTGGTTGAAATTATCATTAGTATTCCTTTTGAATTAAGAATAATAATCACCATGATACTATGGGTATGAGGTGCATGCTTAATTTCCTAAAAAATGAGGCATTTAGAAAGTGCCAGCGATAAGAAACTTATCTTTTCCAAGTTGGAATTGATGAACAATCGATACCGATATACATGTTTATAGGTGCAGGATAAACCAGGTTAGGGTTGGTGTTGTGTGATGGTGAGAAACGCACTTAGGATTGAGTCTCAAGTTTGCATACGTGACAGTATCTGGATTTCTTAGACCGCCAAAAAGCTCTCCTGGTATCCCATTTGCTAGAACCTTATGAGCCTACATGGTAGTTAATTACCCTTAGTCTTGTTATCCTGTTTATGCTTCATATTCTTTGATGCCTGTTTGCAGTTGGAAGCAGCTGCAGTTAACTTAGTTGCTGGAGACAGACCTGCAGATGTTTATTCAGAAATAGCTATCAGGTGATGATATTTTTTTAGATGAGATGAAATATATTTTATTAGAAAAATAAAAAATTGTGAAGGCAACTGGATACCGGCACACTACTGAATCATAAATTTATCATATACTCAACAAGACATCTGTGCATACACCCAATGAATTGTGATATTGTTTACCGTTACTGACTTCACGTGCAGTTACAATTTGTAGGGTTCTTAACATATTGAAAAGAGACTGCTTGAAGGACTCAGCAAGTGGTCCATCTGCTTTCCTAGCCAAGATCTTAATTGATCAGGTTAATTTTCTTGTTGAAGTCTTACTGCGTTTCACTAATATATGCAGCTTATGATGTTGACATGTTGTTAGTTCAGGTGGATCGTAAATTGGTGAAGCAGACAGTGATGACTTCAGTATATGGAGTCACCTATATTGGAGCACGTGAACAAATCAGGAGGAGGTTGAAAGAGAGGGGTGTAATATCTGATGATTTGTTACTATTCCAAGCTTCTTGCTATGCTGCTAGGGTAAATAACCTACCATATAGAAGCATCTTAAATATTCTTCGTAAACATGTAACCCAACCAGATAACAAATAGTCAAATAGTGGATATGCATCTGTGACAAAGCGAGGAATCAATATTTGCTTTGTACTCAACTCCATCAAGTTTTTTCCTGCTCGTGGAATTAGCTGCATGAATTTGTTTTGGTGGATTTATTTATAGCTGATTTGACGAAGTTTTATGTTAGCTATAAGCAAAGCTGTTCATTGCAAACCTCCTTTGTTTAGTTGAACTTTTGCATGAATAGTAAAAGATGATTCAAGTAGAGAAAGAAAGGAATTGTTAGAGGTTAGTATATGATGGATGGCTCTTTTTATCATGGGCTGAAGACCCCTTTAGATTAAGTGCATGTAAGAAATTAAGAAGTTGAGTGGCTTGTGATTTACTTATTCTTAGGTTATCTATGGATCAACTGTTAAAATCCTGGGATTAGCAAAACAATTGAGTGTAATCTGGAAAATTCAAGCTAGACTAGATTGGGGAGGTTGCTGGCATGTGTGTGGATCTTGTTTGATCTATGGGTCAAGTGTTAAAATCCTGGGATTAGCATAGCAATGGAGTCTAATTTGGTAAAAAACAAGCTAGACTAGATTGATGAGGTTCCAGGTACATGGGAGCTTGTTTGATCTATGGGCACCAACTATTGAAATCCTAGGATTAGCAGCACAATGGAGTCCAATTTGGAAAATTCAAGCTAGACTTGATTTAGGAGGCTACAGATAGTGTGAAGCTTGTTTGATCTACAATCTCTTGCTTCCATGAAAAGTATGCAGTTTTTGTTGCTTTCTTATTATTGCAATTGATACTTGTAAATTTTTGCATTTCCCCTATTGCCACCATCTAGATACAAGGCCCTTTCCTCGTACGTGGGATACACATGAATCCACTTCCTCCACCATGCTCATCTAAGGTTGACTATTGATTGCAAATATTTAAATCTTTCTTGATTATCATCAGGAAATCCCACAGCCTATAACTTCATAAATCTTTTAGCCAGTTCTATTGGCAAATTCATTTATGGGCCATGTTGTCACAAATTCCTTGGGTGGATAGGGAATTAGAGTGACTCCATTTGATGTAACGCCTCTTTTCTTTTCATTTTCTTTGTTGATGTAGGTCACAATGACTGCATTAGGAGAGATGTTCCATGCTGCACGCAGTATTATGGGGTGGCTTGGAGATTGTGCGAAGGTATATCTGCATGTGGTCATTAACCATTGACCTACACAATGTTCAGTTTTTTGGAAGTAGATTTTGTAATTTACATTAATAAGATCATGAAACTTCTATAGGTTATTGCATCAGAAAATCAGCCAGTAAGATGGGTGACTCCACTTGGTCTTCCAGTTGTGCAGCCTTACCACAAAAGTGAAAGACATTTGGTGAGTTTCGGTGATTACACTGTTTCCTTGTCTTGGTATACTGATACCAAATCTCCATTCTAGGCTTTGAGTTATTGTGATGTGTGGAAATATGCTATTCATTATTTATTATATCATAATATATGTTTATTTATAATATTTTATTTTTTTTAAAAATATTTGTATCTATCTCATTACTAAATCTCTATTTAAAATTTTAAAAATATTAAAAATATTTACTTCTTAGCTTTTTAAGAAAATTAAGATAAAAATTGTTATATTAGAAACTATATGCAATATTTGGTTAAATAAAAACTTTTTGTGTTAATTATCACAAACTAAATTAGGTGGTAATAAAAACTTAAAAAAAATGATTTCATATTGGTGAAACAATACAAAGTTTGTAGGTTATCAATCATTCTTAATATGTATTGTTTCTCCTCTACTACAAGTAGAAGATAAACCTCTGCAAGAAAAATGTGATGACCCCTTCTCAAATGCTATTTTGCTCTAGGTAGCACTCACATTTCAAGTATTAGTAACCTTGTACCACTTATGCAACTTTCATACTGGTATAATAAAAAATTCCACCACATATCCAAATATAGTAGCACTAATTATAATGCAGTCCTATCGTTTCTTTTCAAAAAAGAAATTATAATGAAGTCCTACTAGCATGTGTAGACTAATACTCACTTTCAATCAAGTGAGCAAACCTAATCAACATACAACTCCCATGCTCTTCTCTTGGGCATTAGATGATCTTGGAAAAGAGGAGAAAAATATGGGGTGAGCTACCCACAATTATATGCTCATCAATAATATGGTTTTTTTTTTTTTTTTATAATCATATAATGATTCAATTTAAAATAAAGTTTCTTAACCAAAATAAATAAATAAATTTGAATCATGCTCGTGAGCTCACTATTTATTATTTTTGCGAGATACCACATTCTAAATGTATTTTTTAGAAATTATAAACATTAAACCCATGATTTGACCAAAACTCCAAATCTAAGCTTATTATTTTATACCGTTGCTCGCCTCCACTATCATAATTATTTTCCATATTAAATCCATTATATACTAATAGTCAGCTACCCTCAATTGCAATTTGCTTCTATCCGCTTCATATTGTCTTTTTGGAAAAGAAACTAACGATAATATATTAATCCCTACTATACTAGGTATTTAGACGGGAATTACAACATTTGCAAAATATTGTGCCAATTATAGAACCATTGCCCAAAGGTGTAACCTCGAGCTAGTCTAGAATTGGAGATTCAAATAGAAAACAGAATTAGGGATCTCTCCCAAATCATTTCAACTGTCTTACACTCCCAAATACTGTACCAGCAAACAAAATTATCCTCCAATACCCTTTGAGAGAGATTGGAAGGATGCTATCTGGGGCCTTGAAAAAATATTCCATAGAGGGTGGAATGATCTTATTTACCTTTTGCTGCCATTTTCGCCACACTGCATCTATAACTTTACATTGTCCAAATAGGTGTTGCACCTCTTCAACATCTTCCCTACACATATAACACAGGACACAACAGATGAGTAGGATATTTTTTCTGAATAACCTTTGCACCGTTGGTCTTCTTTTGACAAATAAGCTGAGCTAGAATTTTAGTTTTTGTTGGAATTCTAACCGTTCCGTATTATATGTATGTGTGTATGTATATACAAGGTTTTCTTGTCTTATGACTCTAATGCTAGTATAACAAAAGTAAATATAATTTCATCATGGTATAATTTCTTACTTGGATTCAACTCCTCTCTACCCAAATCATTTTCGATACATATATAGAGAGGAAAGGAGAATTGGGATTACCTTGGATCCAAATCTTCTCTCTAGATGTGTTTTGAGACCTTAAGCAACTTTGCAAAGCCTAGTTTGAAACTTTGATTTTGCTCTAGACTTCCACCTTTTAAAATTTGAATTAATTTAAAGAAGTATGAGGAGGTTTAGAGTACTAACATATAGTGTATATAGAAATATTGCACATAATATATTATGTCAAAATGGTATATAAATATGGTAAATATATTATGACCAGATAATTTTGTTGAACTTGTTGAATTATAGTGAATTGTGTTGCAATTCTAGAATTTTTCAGTAAATTTTGATATATTTTTTCTTACATTTGAATTCTAGTTTGATTTTTTTTTTTTTACACATATTTTGATAAAGTTTGTTGAATTTTCATACCATGCCCAAGCTTCTTGCTCTTTCTTGGCAGCTAGGATTTTGGAAAAAAAAAGTCAAATTAAGAAAATAAATCTAAACCACTACTTATGTAAGAGGAAAAAAAAAGTTGAATTGATTACAAGATTACTATAGTGTTACCCTTTTTGTTGGGTCATCACATTACCACATATTTTATATTTGTATATTTTTTCTTTCTTTTTTTCCTTGAGTTCCACTTCATTAATAATAATAATTTTATTTATTTTTAAAATTTTGGTTGTTATAAAAAGGCCAAAAAAGGTTTGCACTTTTCTATTAAAGGTTTAAAATTTGTTAGCCTCTATTTATTTGTTAATTGTGATCCCTTAAGGAAAAAAATAAAGAGGACTTTTGACCAAATAGATATTTGGATAATCTGCAGATTATGTCCTTATTTTACATCTGTTTTTCCTTTTCATCGAAAATCCTCGAGTTCCTTTCTTTCCAGATGGAATACCAAATAGCGAACAAAATTAACTTCCACAACTGATTGGTCTTTGAGGTAGAGGTTGCTTCCGGAATTTGGAATGGATTGGCTAAAGAAGGAGGTGCAAAACTGCTATGTTTCATGTTCCACCAGCTACAAAGTTGTTTTACTACTTTGCAGTCCCAAAACACATGCTGCATTGTTTCGGATTTATTCTTACACATAACACAAATTGAGGGATTTAAGTAACAGTTAGGGAAATGTTTTTGAATGTTATCATTTGTATTTGGCTTCTGTAAGCTTATAAGCCACACCAGTATTCAGTCTTTTGTGGGGGCTTTGGTTTTCTAAATGAAATCCGTTGGAAAGGGGGTTTGATGGTTGCTCTCTTCGCTTAGAATCTTTAGGAATGATTTCACAGAACAGTTTTTGTCTGTTTCGCTGAGCCATTGTGGGCAATCTTCATTGACTGATTCTTCAAGATGAAAACCGTGTAGTGCTGCTAGGATCCCCTCCACTTCCTCCATTTGGTCTTTCCCGATGTTTCTTCTTAGGTGTAGATTTCATCCCTAATGAGATCTTCCTTCTTCCACTGTGCTGGTTCTTGACTATATAATGTCTTTGCAGTGATTTTTTGTAGAATTCAGGATAATTTTATTATAAATTTACAGCCAAGTACTGAAGAGTTTCAAGATTATAATTTTAGAAGGTCCATGTGGAAAGGTGCCTTTTTGAATAAGAAATGGCTAACCTTTTGGTTGACTAGGTCATAGTTATCCAAATAAATCATGTGCAGGTTTTGAAAGTGCCTTAATAAAAGGTCTAGGCCAATTAGTAAAACTTGTACAACTCAGTTGTGCCTCCAAGTGTTTCTTGTGCTTAAGCCAGATGTATGTAGGATTGTACTTGAGTGGGTTGGCTTGCTACATGGCTACAAGGGCACCTATGCCTCATCTTTCCTCAAGGTGTGTTAGGCATGCACCTTGAGAACCATGAAATGACATAATAGGACTTTTGATTGGCCAGAGAAGATTTTAATAATATTGAGTGTCAAAACCTGTCACCCTTATTGGCTTTGGGAACTCTTTTCAGTTGCTGTGCTAACTTCATTAGTAACACTGTGATTTGCTCAGTGGTTATTAAATGAGTTTTTCTTAACATTCTAAATTCTTATCATATGCATCAATTTTTCTTCTTTAAGAATTAAAAGAAAAAATTGTTCCTGTGAGCAAAAAGTATGGTGATACTATTTTGTAGAATTATGCAATATGGTGAGACAATGAATTGATTAGAATAGCATGATTCAAGAAACATTAGTTTCGTTTACTTGAACTACCTTGTGCAAGTACTTTCGTTCCATCATTATCATCGAAGAAGTTGGGACTCGATAGTGTGGTTGTGAATGAGGATGGGGATCATGTTGAGAATAGGAAGAGGTGCCAAATAAAATTATTCATTTCGTTGAGTATTCCTATTGGCATGACTGTTGTCACAGTTGGGAGATTTATGGGCTTGATTTTTGCTCTATATCAAATGAGGAGAGGATTTGGGTGGAGAGCCCTTTTGGAGAGGAGGAGCTCAAGGGTGCAGTGTTTGGGTGTGATGGTTAACAAGTGCTTGGACTGGATGGCTTCACATTATTTTTCTTTCCAAAATTTTTGGGGGGTGGCCAAGTGTGATATCATGAAAGTCGTGAACGAGCGCTATCACAAGGGGGTTGTTTATAGGATGGTTAATTAGACATTCAATTGGCTTGATTCCAAAGAAGGGTGATGCAATTTTTTTTGTCTAGTATTTATAAGATCATTGCTAAGGTTTTCTTATCGAGACTGTTTGCAATCCTATATACAGTGCGAGATGTTCAATTCGCTTTATGGAGGGGTGGCAGATCATTAATGCAATTTTGATTGCAAATGAAGTTGCGGAATGTGCTTGGGTTAGAGGTGTTTTGGGCATAGTGTTTAAGGTTGATCAATTTTCTGAAGGCTTATGATACTTCTGATTGGGAGTTCCTGGAGATGGAGATGAATAGATAGAGCTTTGGAAGTGGGTGGTTTTGGATGATGGGGTGCGTAAGGTCTATCTCTTACTCAGTGATGGCTAATGGTAGGCCTATGGGCTAATTTGGCGCTGAGAGAGGGCTTCGTCATGAAGATCCTCTATTCCCCCTTTCGTTCCTTTGATGGTAGATGTGCTGGGGATTGATGGCCAGAAAGATTGTGTTGGGCCGTTAGGTGTAACATCTGCAATATGCTGACGCCGCATTTTTCCTTTTGCAAGGAAGAGAATGCAATGTTTGCAATGATATTTAGATTTTGCATTGCTTCAACGAGTTCTCAGGTTTGGAGTGGACTTAAGCAAATTTAGATGGTGTTGTTAAATATTGATTCTAGCAATTTGTTGGGCCAATATAGTTGGGTGTTCGGTATGGTGTTGGCTTATGCAGTATTTAAGCCTTCCGTAAGTGGGGACCCTAGATCCAGTAGCTTTTTGGTTCTTGTGATTGAGGCAGTGCGTAGGAAGCTAGATGATTGGAGGCATGCCTGTCTTTTGGGGGGTGGGTGTTTAATCGTTACACCTGTGTACTATTTGTCTTTGTTTAGATTTCAAAATCCCTGAAGATGAAATGAGGAATATTGAAAGGAAAAGCAAAAAGCTCTTCTGGAAAGGGGACAGAGGGAATGGTATGATGAATTTGATATAATGGAAGATAGTTCAACTACTTGTGGGACAGGAGGGTTAGATACTGGGAATACAACAAAGAGGAACATCTCCTTATGTGGAAAATGGCTATGGAGGATTCTACATGAATAGTGCATACACAATTCTACCCTTTCTCAGCTGGAATTTTCACTTTTCTAGAGCTTTGACCATCGGGGGAGTGGAGGTGCCACCACTTATGTCCTGACTGCAAAATGTTTTCTTGTGCAATCTCCCAAATTGGGTTTTTGAAAACTAAAATCAAATGGAATTTTCTCACATCTGTCTGTAGTGCCTTGTTAACTAACTCTCAACCTAAGTCCTTTTAGTCCAAAAAAAAAAAAAAAAAAGAAAACAAGTCTTCTGAACCTAGCAAACGTAGGCCCTCTTGCTGCTCTCATGTGGAACACTCTGGCAGTCTGGTGCCCTTTAAGGTTAAAGTCTTCAGCTGGCTAATTGCACATTGAAGCTTTAATACGATGGAGTTGCAGCAGATGGAGCTTTCTTCTTGTTTCTCCCCATTGTTGTTTGTTGCACTGTCAAAATGGAGAAGCTGTACACCTTATTTTTATGAGCTACTCTCTGCTCAAGGTATATGGGGGAGCATTGGAAAAAAAAAAATTTTGGGGGGAGAAAATTTCCTCCCTACACTGGCCTTGGAGGATTGCTTCTTGTGGCCCTTAACTCCAATAAAGTCAAGTGATCACAAGGATGTAGCAACTATTGCCTCTTCAAGAGCAAAATGAAATAGGATTAGGCTTGCAGCTAGTTCATGGGCCTTTCCCTTGAAATTCTGATTATTCTTTGTTGCACTGTCAAAATGGAGAAGCTGTACACCTTATTTTTATGAGCTATTCTCTGCTCAAGGTATATAGGAGCATTGGAAAAAAAAAATTTGGGGGGAGAAAATTTCCTCCCTACACTGGCCTTGGAGGATTGCTTCTTGTGGCCCTTAACTCCAATAAAGTCAAGTGATCGCAAGGATGTAGCAACTATTGCATCTTCAAGAGCAAAATGAGATAGGATTAGGCTTGCAGCTAGTTCATGGGCCTTTTCCCTGAAATTCTGATTATTCTTTGAATGATAGTTAGGGGGTTTAGGCTGATGTATGGATAACATTTAACAGTGTTATTTTGCTAGTGTTTCTAGAGAGAGCTCTTTTCCCTCAATTTTGTTATGTTTAATAAAAGTGCTGGTTTTTGCTCCAAAAAAATAATTAAAAAAAAACGACCGTCTTGAACAATTACAATGCTCCTATTTTTGTAAGACAAAAAAATTGCCTAAAGTGGAAATTTTCCAGATTTCTGTTTTATGTGAGAACATTATCTATATGAAATGAAAAACAAAGAGGTTCAACAAAACCAAAATCGTAGTTTCTTGTTGAGTTCTGACATTATCATTTATGTCTTAAAATATTAATAATATGAAAAGGAGGCCCAGTCAATGGAATTTGGCCAAAGAAAAGGAAAAATAAAAGCTGTCTATGTCTTGCTGAGTGGGTGTGTATTGATCATCACAACACTTCCTTAGATTTTTTGAAGTTCACTCAATATTTTAATCTGAGGCCCATTGTCCCTATTAGAGTTATTTGACTCAGCAGACTTGGTTATTCTATCACAAACATATCATTATCTATTTTGCAACCGTGTCTATGTCAGTATGTTTTTAAGGGGCTTTTTCAGTGAGTTCTCGAGGCTACTTTCACATCCTATGGTTATATATCACTCCAATGTATTTTTTGGGCTGCCTTTTATATCTTATCTCTGTTAATATTTCAGTATTTAATTGAAGATTTGTGATAAAAAGTAGTACAAAGATGAAAAATATGCACACAATCATATGAATTATAGATGAGATTGTTA
>JAJIYU010018717.1:0-11090 GCA_030144865.1 Tinospora cordifolia
ATAGTTATTTTGCTATGCAACTAACCCCCAAACTTAGACTATTCTTCATCCCCGAGCAATGACTCTAATGTAAACTGACACACCATAGCATATAAAATTAAATTCATTTCCTCTCATCATTATAACCTCAATCTTCCATGCATATAGTTTATGACTCATTAAGACGTCCTAAGGTTAGTCAGGTTGTCTAGATTTGTAGTTCATCCTCTATTCTTCTTCAACTTCTCGCTCTCATTTGTCAGTATCTCAGTCCTCATAGACCTTGTAAGTAATTTGTAGCTGCCATCCCACTCACAAAATTCCTCTCCTAGTACCTAAGTACACAAATCCTCTCAATTTTTTCCTCTATCTATCATCTACTCAGATCAAAATCTTGTTAGGATTAGTGGTCTTTTCTTTAAATTGTAATGTGGCCTAGCTCAAGGTACAAGTGTGATAGGATTTTTAATTCTAACTCAAGTGTAAACTCATAGCAATAATAACAACATATTTTGTTTGATTTTTTAAAAATAGCTTGATCCTTTCTATTCGATCCTTTGTTCTATCCATTCATGCTCACAACTTTGTTTTTATAGCTCTCCCAAATTTATTTAATGTCATGCACTTCAAATTGTATCCATATGTGCACTCATACAAAAGTAGGAAGCTCAACTTTCATTGACAATACTAAAATAACAAATAAATATATAACTCTTTGTTTTTTTTTCTTTTTTTTTCTCTTCATTTTTTTTACTAAACAAAATCAAAAATAGAAAACATATGTCTCTCAATGTTAACATCCCCTCCTTCTTTCACATCATCAGAATAAGCAGTATTATAACTATGAATGCATACAAATAGGTTCAACTTAGATATTCATAAAGGGATAGAGTATGTATAATGTTTAGGTTCACAACAAGAAAACATGCTATAAAGCTCAACATTGGCTACAAAGGATTATTAATGCTTCGATTGACCTTTAGGGTAATACTCAAACAATGATTGCCTACTTCATTTCCCTCTTAGAGTCATTTCGAAGCAATGTTCAAGATATATTTGATTATTTCAAAAATCTATGGAAAATTGTCCCCACTTGTGGTTTGGTTTCCACTCATCACTTTCCTTAGTTTTGGATTCTCAATTTACTTAAAGACTACAGGGTTCTGTCAAAGTCAAATCTTGGACGAATCAAACACACAAATTGTTTGAAAGTACCCTAGTTCTTTGTTTCCACATACTAGATGAGTTTCTAATTTCATAGGTCAATTAGTGAAAATTTTCAAAAATATGGCATGGATCTAGCCTAAGTAACACCTATAGGCTCTATATGCTCATGTCTTAAAGTTAATATGCTTATGTATCAACTCTAAATAAATAAGCATAATATCTAAATGTCATGAAGGAATTTCAATAATGACAATGTATGTGATATGCACATAAATTTGTGTATGTATATATATATATATATATATTCAGTTTAAAACCATTAGAATACACAAAATATGTAAATAGAAAGGAAAAATAAACCTGAAATTCAAGAAGAATTTCTTCGTTGTGCACTCCAAAACTAAAATTGTGCCTTGTCCTCAAGAACACACTGTACTCTCATGCATATTTGTAGGAGAATACGCTAAAACGCTCAGAAAACCTGCAATTGATAAAGAAAAGACAAGTATTAGAGAATTAATAACTAAAATGCATGCAATTTTTTTAGACAACTACACTAAACTCTATGCATACCTAAGAAATTAAAATAAATCCTAACTAAATAAATGAAAATAAACAAAAAAAAATAAAAACCAGTAGATTGCCTTCTACTAAGTGCTATGTTTAACGTCATCATCCCAATATGGATCGTGTTAACTGAAGCCCAATTTGTTGATCTTGCTGAGCACTTTGATTTTCAGTAACTCTTGCTTGATGTTATCAGGTGGCCTCTTGTTATTCAAAACTAGATCATGTGACTACTTCTTAGGATTTCTCTAAATATGAATAGCATCCTGCAGCTCTTTCATAGCATAGTTAGTCTTCCTATGTGCTTGTATGGCCTCCCCTTTAATAGAATCAAATCTTTAACTTGAATATCCAGAGGTTTGGGCTTTTTCAATTTATATCTTAATGGCAGCTGTACTTTCTTGCATACTCACACTTTCGTAGGGGCTTCAATGAGTGATAGATATGGAAGACAACTTGGTGTTCATTCATTCTCAGTGTGAGCTCTCCCATGGCAACATATATAAGGGCCTGACTAGTGGCTAAGAATGGCTGCCCAAGAATTAATAGTATCTCCCCATCTTCTTCCATATCAAAAACTAGAAAGTTAGCTGGAAAGATAAACTTATCCACCTTAATGAGCAAATTTTCATTAATTCCTTGTACATAAGTGACAGAACGATTTAGAATTGAAGGGTAATACTTGTTGGCTTGATCTTTGATAAGCCCAATCGCTAGTATATTAAAAGTGGCATGAGATTTATACTGGCCCCCAAATCACAAAGAGTTTTCTCAAATATTTTAGAGCCTACGCCACAGGAAATAGTAAAACTTCTCGGATCTTTCAACTTCTAAGGCAGCTTTATTTGTATTATAGCACTGCACTCCTCAGTCAATGCCATAGTCTCATGATTTATCTGTTTCTTATAAAACCTCTACGAAAAGGTTAACGGAGGAGGCTCAAGGCATTTTCTGCTTTGAATTGTGATGTTGGGACGTCTAACCTTCTTCTTTTCATCATCAGTAGGTACTGGATCAGTTGGCTGAGTAAGAATAGGCCCTTCAGAATAGGTAGGCTCAGTAACTGACATAAGATGGCTGGAGGGAATGGGTGGGCTTTGAATCTCTCTCCTGCTTCAAGTAAATATGGCTAGGTAGCTTTCTTTTGGATTGACATGAATGTCACCAGGAAAAGAACTTTGTTGCTGACTGGAAATTGCTTGGGTTATCTATCGCATTTGAGCATCAAGGTTCTTGTTTGTAACATTCTTGTTTCCAACTCGAACTTCTAACCCTAAAACTCTATTGTCATTCTAATATGTTCTTCCAGCTAATTCTTTAGAGAACGAACCTTCATATTCATGATCTCGTACAGTTTGTCTTCCATAGAAGGTTCCCTTTTAAATGGGCTCTGCTGGATGTTTCCATTATTAGCGTATGAGAAGTTTTCATGTTGATGGATCCTTGAATGATAATATGGAGGCACATTATATCCCTGTTGTTGCCCTTGATAATTATTGAACCGATTCACTACATTCAGCTACTCTATAGATGTTTCATGAGTAAGGGATGCCTTGTGAGCTTTAACTATGGCCAAAGTGGATTGATTTTATTGTGGTTGAAACCGACCATTACCATACTTCTCTTCCCATGAATTCATTTGGTGAGTCATGAATGCTAACTGGGCTTTTAGTGTTATGATCTCATCAACCTCATGAATACCAATCCTCTTCACTAACACTCTCCTGTACCATACCCATAGGCATTGACTACCATTTCTTCAATAAGATGTGTTGCGTCTATAGTAGATTTTCCCATTAAGGAACCACCGGCTGCTTAATCAACTAATGATCAAGTAGATGGTGTCAAACCATTGTAGAATATTTGAATTTGGAACCAAGGGAGATAACCATGTTGTGGACATCTTCATAGTAAATCCTTAAATCTCTCCTTTGCTTCATAAAGGGATCTGAAGTCTAACTGCTCAAATGAACTGATTTCACCCCTAAGTTGATGAACTTTGGTAGGAATGAAATACTTTTGCATGAATTTCTGTCCCATCTCTTCCTAGGTGGTGATGCTACCGGCTAAGAACGTCTACAACCATGTCCTCGCTTTGTCCCTGAAAGAGAAAGGGAAAAACCTCAACCTCAATTGATCGTTAATCACACCATTCATCTTTATAGTATGACAGATCTCTATGAATGAGTTCAGATGTGCCATAGGATCATCAGTAGCCATACGCCAAACTGTTGTTGCTGCACCATTGTGATCAAAGAGGGTTTCAACCCAAGATTATTGGTGTTGATGGGTGTGCAACCAATTCCAGAGTAGTTATTATTAAGCACAAGCTGGAAAAAGTCTTGGAGTGGTGCTTCCCCATCAATGCCAACTACAAATCTACCACTCCTAGCCATATCAAATCTATGGCTTTGAGCTTCTAGTTGAATTTGCTTGACTGTCTTAAATAGGTCTTGATCGTTTAACCCAAGAGAATTTTCGTTCATAAAAAATCTGAAACACCACAAGCAAACTAAAAAGATCAAGAGTAGCCAGCCAATGGATTAAATAATAATTAGAATAAAATAAACTAAACTGAACTAAAGCAAAATAATTAAATAAACTAACAAAAAGAATGAACTAAACTAAAATAAAATAAATAAGTTGCCTTAATTAAAATTTAATTAATTTCAATTGGTTTCAAGATTATTAACATTGTTCCCTGGCAACGGTGCCAAAAACTTGTTGACAATCCCACAAGTTACCAGATCGTAATAGTAATATCCAGTGGAGACCAAGTATTATCCTTAGGGAACGAATATTAATTATCTTAAATCCTAATCTACTATTAGTATTCACTTTATTAAGGCTCTTAAGTGAATTTTTCTTGATAAAATCCTAATTTTAATTGAAATCAATTAAAAGCAATGAAATTCTATTTTGAAAATTTGTCTGATTAATTATCTATGATAGTAAACTCTTTTGTTCTCACCCTCAATTCATATTCCAATAATTAAACCCCTAGTTATGTAGGTTCTAACCTTTATCATCAAAGCTCTCTCCCAAAGCACCTTAACACCTATTAGTTTTATTTCCTAATACTTTCTCCGAAGGCGCATAGTTTACAATCTAATGCTTTACATACAGTAATCACGTGCAACCACTTAAACAATTGACAATTTCCTGATCAATCAATTTATATAGGTTTATATCATGATACTCCAACCATTAAACCTCTCTCCTGAGCTACTTTAACAGTTTGTGATCATATTGTTCATGGCCAGTAAACAATAAGCATTAAATACCCAAAATATAAAACAATCATTAAAATCAATTAATTGGAATATTGAACCTTAGAATCCTACAATACAAATTTACATCTTAGACATTAAATTAAACTAGTCAGACATAGTATGTAGTTCAAACATCAAAGAATAAAGAATACAAAGTATCATAGTCAGATCTTGATCCTTAATATTTAATTCTTCGTTTCTTTTGCTCTTTTTTTGCTCTGGCCGTCAAAATCAACTATTCTTTGAAGTTCAGAATCTTTAAACCCTAATACCTCATCCTATATACATATTAGACAACTTAAAAACCCTAAACAAAATCATAAAATTACAAACTAATCGCTTTATCTCGATCAATGACTATGGTAACCTTGCCACACATCAAAAACACAAACTTTGGATTCTGGTGACCACGGTCAGTGACCTCAATCAATGATTCATTCCAAAAATTTATTTCTAGTTACCACGATCATTGGGATGATTACCGTTGTAATAAGTAACATGATATTTCATGCGTCCCTTTGGCTTCTCCTCTAATTTCCTCGATGGCTGACCGTAGCAATTAGTTGATCCTTCATATTTTCAACCATTCTTCACTTTGCGCGCATTGTTAATTGCTATTCTGGTTCATTCTAAACCTGCATAGACACTCAAAACCTTTCCCAAACATTATTTTCACATAAAAAAACTAGAAATAACATTAAATCATGCTAATATGTAACTAAAATGCAATAATGCTCTAAATGCATATGTAACTAAATATAAACAAATATACTTAATTTCCTGTTAAACTCATTCAAATTATACATAAAATATCTATAGTATAATCAGTCTGCTATGCAACTAATATAGAAACTACAAGGGAATGTTATCATGTGTTTAGTTTTTTCTACCACATTATTAATCTTTTCATCCATCAGTACAAAATTTAAGGAGCTATGAGAAATTTAATTGGAAATAACCTTGTCGTTTGGCTCCCATTGTGGTGTTTATACACTTTTTGGAATGATTATTTAGTCCTCTTGCAAAAGAGGATTTAAAAAATAAACTAGATGTCAAAGGAAAAATAATTGCATGTTTTCTTTTCCACTTTGAGATTTTATCTTTCATGGATTGGTAAGAAATTTGACCACATAGTAAGAAATTCAACTTGCGATAACTTTCTATCTTGATATTAGATTTTTGATGTTTAAGTACTCACTAATTAGATCTATTCTCCTTTTTCCTTTTCTCCAAAGTGTATCTAAATGTTAAAATGAAACACTAGTTTAAAATGGTTTAGCATGTTCAATGACCTAGTCAAAATTCTCACCATGAGTAATTCAACCAATAGTAACTTTCTTGTTCCATTTTAAATTTAACATTTAAATGCGCTTTGAAATGATTTTCTCATCTTTATTCCAATGAATATTTAAATTCAAAATTATATGCAATATGATAATTTTATTTTGTGTTTAATTCTCCACGAAGCAATTAATTTGTTTTTCTCAATTGCTAAAAAATGTACTTGCATAGTTTGAAATTAAATACACAATAAAAGCTAAAATTTAATTGCTATTGGCAATAGTATTACGAACATCAATTTAGTAGTTTTTGATATGCAAGTAACCCCTTTTTACTTGCAACACAAGCACAACAAGTATTTAATGGAACTCAAAGAAATGGATTGTAGAAGTGTTTAAAACTCCCATCATTGACACTTGTGGAATGTTATAGAAATTAGTGAAGATGATGAATAAGTTAATGACATTATGTATCAAGAAGAAGACCCTTCATTGATATCATTTTGTCTAGGTGATCAAGATTTAGAAAATTTGGATTTGATCTATACAAATGTAGGGCCAACTGTTGTTATTAACAACACTCTAATGGAACTCAAAGAAATGAAACATAAAGATGATGGACGTAGATGAACAAAGCAAGAGTGATGAAATATTACACATTGATAATACCTTTAACAGTGATGACAAAAATTCCCAATAAGTACATGAGTATATAAATCAAAAGATCCATACAAATACCCATCTCAAAATAAACATATTGAAACCGTACTCAATTAGTATACCTTTACCCTTGTATAACCTGAAAGGACCAAAAAAATGTAATAAAGACTGATGAGCCTAATATAACCACAATGCTAGTGAGTAATAATTATAATTTATCACTTAATGTAGATATTCTAAAAACATATGAATGCATGCTCAAATTTTCATATGAAGATTCATAATAGAGATCAATACAACCACAATATGATCATGATCATGCGTTGGTAAACTAAGTACAACCTTGAAACTTCCATGAGCCTGTTGGCCCTTGCTTGTATTCATTGTTATCGCAACATCTCATGAGCTCACCAATCTCACTCATAAACCTAGACAATGTCTAAAAAGTCCAAAATAGACATAAAATCTAATAAACCATGCATCACATAAAAAAAGTCAAAAATGCAAATGTATGAGCTATGTTAATATAATGCACATGCTTAAGTTGATAAATTAAAGAAAGTACTCACAAATATGTGCAATTCCCTCTCTTCGATCTTAAGAATCGTTGAGCCCTTGAAACCTTGATCATATAAAATGTGTCAATTATATGACTCATATTCACAGTCTACAGTAAAATTTAAAGTAAATAGCTCAGTTAACTCTTTAGTTAGTTGGTGCTCCTCAGTTAAAATATGTTTTAAACATTTTGGATGGTCGACTACCACATCTTTGAGTCTATTTAATCTAATTTTACACAACCACACTATATTATAGTATGAGCTTTATGTATACATTGTTTATGTACAGTGGTTCAAATTGTGGAATTTATCAGGACTTCATTGTATATTAAATTACTTCAAAATTTGGTGGTGAGTTTCCACATCCATGCTAGTGTCACTATGACCTTTTCATAATTTCCTAAGTGTCTTAAATACCTTATATAGGATATTAGACCACTTTCCTATTTCAGAACAAACATATATATAATCTATATCATAATATTACCAATTTTACTGATACACATCCATACATAGGTTTATTGTCAAATTTCCAAATAGTTATTAGGCCTATCGAATATTTACTAGACTTTTATTTTGGAATTTTGTTGGGACCCCTCCCCTAGGGCAAAGGGCGGCATGTTGGCAACCCCGCAAGTGTACGGGATCGCAATAGTAATACCGGTAAGACCGGATATCATCTTCAGGGAAAAAGCACTTGTTTGTGTAAATCAAAGCCAATCTAATTTTGGTTTCAGTTTTATCAAGATATTAAAATCCAGTTTACAAGTAATTAAGCTAAACTCTAATTCCTTAAAAGCAGTGGGATTGAAAGTAGTTTGATTTAGTATAACTATGATGAAGAGCTGTTTGGGTTAGTAAACTCCTTTGTATGTTCTGTACTTTAATTTAAGCTAATGATATACTTGCACTTTGATCACTGCACTTGTAATTAGAACCCTATCCCTAGGCGCTCTAATCATACACTGCTATTGATTCTCGATACCCTCTTCCAAGGTGTTCGATTACCAATCCAATGGATTTAAACAAAGATCCCTATGCTATCTCTTAGACTAGCCACAACCTTTCGATCAATGACTGAGTCTAGAACCTTACTGCTACAACCTCTCACAAAATCTCTCTCCCGAGATGATTCAATAATCTTGTACTCTTTATGCCTATGACCAGTAAGCATACAACATTAAACTCAAGCTAATAAAGTAAAATGCTACTAAATCATAGAAGATAATGAAAATCACAGTTCATACATTGGCGTTCACCACCCAAACAGTAGAATAAATTAACTAGACATTGAAGAGAAGTTCATTACATAAAAGAAAGAATAGAAACAATCCATACTCCAATTTGATAATGAAAACCTCTTTTGTTTCTTCAATTTGCTCTGTTCTTCAGTTTTCTCCTGCAGCTCTTTCAGTCTCCTCCTTTCTTCAATCCCCTAATCAGCAACACACTTTTCTTTTTATATCCTCCTCACCATTTGCCCTAGAAATCACAAGTATATCACCTTCTCAGTGGAGTAACCACGGTCTATGACCTTTGTGCAGCACTCAGAAAACATTCTCCCAATTCCTGGATCTGTGTTTGCCAGTTTCTCTGCAGATTTTATGCTGGTGACCGCGATCCAAAGACTGGTGACCGCGGTCACCAGTAGGTTGCACAAAAAATTGGAGTGGTGACCGCGGTCAGTGCACGAATGACCGCGGTCACCATTTTTTCTTCTCAATTGTGTGTTTTGGTGACCGCGATCCTCTAGTGGGTGATCGCGGTCACCAGTTTTTCTTCTGATTTTGTGCATTCTGGTGACCGCAGTCCAAAGAGTAAAAACCGCGGTCACCAGTACTCTGTTGTCCCGACTGGTTTCTCTTTTGCTATTGTGGTCTTCGGTTGATGGACTGCGGTTTTCTGGTGTTGTTCTCATCATTTTCCTTCTTCCGTTTACCGCGGTCGGCATTTTCGACCGCGATCATTAGTGACGTTTTCTCATTTTTGGCTATTTTCAACTCCTTGCGTGCTCCTATTCCTATTCCTGTTCATTCTAAACCTGCACAAACATTGAAAACCTTTCTCGAGCATTATATTCACATAAAATGTTAGAAATAACATTAACTCATGCTAAAATGATGCAACAATGCTCTAAATGCATATTATACTAAACATAAGCAAATACTCGAAACTTTCTATTACACTAATGCATATTATACATAAAATACCTAAAATATAATTAGTCTACTATGCAATTAACAAATACCCCCAAAATTAGACTATTGTTCATCCCTGAACAATGACTCTAATCTAAAACTAACATTCCATGCCATATAGAAGTAAATACATTTTTCACTCATCATTGTAACCTCAATCTTCCATTCCTTTAGTTTATGATTCATTAACAAGTCCCTAGGGTTATTCAGGTTGTCTAGATTTTTAGTTCATCCTCTATTTGTCCTTAATTTCACCCTCTCATCTGTCAGTATCTCAATCCTCCTAGACTTTGTAGGTGATTTGTAGTTGCCATCCCACTCACAGAAATCATTTCCTAATACCTAAGTACACAGACTCTTTCAATTCTCTCATCTATCTATCTTCTACTCAAGTCAAACTATAATAAGGATTAGTGGTCTTTCTTTCAGGTTGTAGCGTGGCCTGGCTCCTGGTACAAGGGTAATGGGTATTTAAATCTGACTCAAGTGTACACTCACAACAATAATACTAACCCGATTTGTCTGATTTTCTTAATATAGCTTGAGCATTTCTGTTCTATCCTTTGTTTTTCTCATTCATGCTCACAACCATGCTTTCATAGCTCCCCCAAACATCTTTCAGTACATGCACTCCAAATTGTACTCATATGTACACTCATACAAAAGTCAAAAGTTCAGCTATCATTGACAATACTGAAATACTGAGAACATATATATAACTTCTTTTTTTTCTTTTTTTTTTTCGTACACAATAAGAGTTGAAACAAAAACTGAAAACATATGTATTTCAATGTTAGCATCCCCTCCTTCTTTCACATCATCAGAATAGGTAGTATTAAAAACATGAGTGCACACAAATAGGTTTAACTGAGATATTCATAAAAAGGATAGAGTTATGCAATGTTTAGGTTCAGAACAAAAAAACTGGCTATAAGGCTCAAAATTGGTTACAAAGGATTATAAATACTGGGACCGACCTTTAGGCTCTGACTCAAACAATGATGGCCTACTTTATTTCCCTCCTATAGTCATTCCTGAGCAGCGTTCAAGACAGATTTGATTATTTTAAGAGTCTGTGGAAAATTCAGTCTATTTGTGGTTTGGTTTCTATTCCTCAGTTTCTCAGTCTTCAGAGTCTAAATCTACTTAAGACTACAGAGATCTATCAAGGTCAAATTTTAGACAAACCAATCACACAGACTGTTTGAAAATATCCTAATTCTTTGTCTCATCACACTAAAGGGATTTTCAATTGTCATAGGTTACTCAATGAAAATTTTCACAAGTATGACATGTATCTAGCCTAAGTGACATCTATATGCTCTATATGCTCATGTCCTAACTCTAAATAGATAATCCTAAGATCTAAATGTCATGAAATGATTGCAATAATATTTATATATGTGA
>JAJIYU010018718.1:0-11085 GCA_030144865.1 Tinospora cordifolia
TTACAATGCTTTATAACATGAGATGATTGTTACTATATGTTTCTATGAGATGATCAACATGATTAAATTATTTTTCCATGATACGTTATATGTGATGAAATGATAACCATGCTTGTCATGAAATGTTGTTGATACACTAGCAAAGATAAATTGAGAATTGAACCACGCACTGACACAATGGTCCATCGGAGATCGCTATGGGTGTTCTCGCGATAAGGAATGATGGGTTTGTCCCTAGTTCCCGATGATAGAACTATGGGTGTGACACTAGTTCTTTGGTGATGGAGCGATGGGTGTGAACCTAGTTTCTGGGTTGGATAATGGGTGTGCCCCTATCTAATTGAAATCTGACATACAATGCATTTTCCTCATCTTCTCTGACATGATAAAGATGAGAGAGCACCGGGGTTAGACCCTTTGGTCTAGTTAACAACTGTTGATAACTTAATGTATGAAACACTTAATATATGATAAGTGTTTGCATGTTCTGTGCCTGATTTAAATAATGCTATTGATGTATTGTGTAAGATCCACTAGGCTTTTGAGCTCACCCCACCCTTCCATTTCAGGAGATCCTTGAGGTAGTTTGTGTAGATAGTACTACGAAGTACTATAGTAGCTGCAAACCTCACTGTTGAGGTTGTTATCAGAATTCTTTTTGTTGGGTAGTTAGTTTAGACTAGGTATATGACCCTCCAGACTAGGTTTAAATTATTAATTGCCTTTATGGTTTAGACTTTCGGCCACATAGGCCATGTTCAGAGATTTTAGTTGAAAACTTCTTCGACGTTTATTTAAATTTTAAATGTAGAAGTTAATGACTTAACTATTGATGATCATTGCATGTTTTCCATGTGTTACTCCTTGGTGAGTCCAAGAGTTTGATTATTTATTTATATTGGTATGTCCAAATGATGTTTAATGAGAACTAAATGTTAGAAAAATAATGTCCCAATTCTCGGTAGATGACATTTGTGCCGACATTGGATGGCGCGTCTCTCCATGCATGACAGACATGATAGAAACGAAGGATCGACAATTAGGGTGTTACAACCAAGTTCACAACAACCATCCAATATATTCTCTTTTACTCTCGTGGTCCATTGTTATACTAAAATTAGGTCTAATCAATTTAATAAACTTAACAAATTTAAATATGGATCAATACAAAACAAATCAAATATGAATATTACTTGCAATTGTACTACTTAACAAGAGAATACTTTAAAAATTTATGTAAAATATAACAAAAGAAGATAATTTAGAAATTTATGTAAATTATAAAATAGAGGATTTTGCATTACAAATAGTACAAATATAGATTACTTAATCAATATAATTTTAAATTTGAGTTGTACATATATGACCCTTCTTTTTCTCAAAAATTAAAGTATTAAAAAACCATTAGAAAGAAAAACAAATGAATGGTGCTTAAAGCTGCATTTAAGTAAATGAAAGAATACTCTTTACATAACTAATTGTAATATATGGTATCTTCTGTCATTTTCACATGTTCTGTTTAAATATTTAAACAGAACATGTTATTATTATTATGGAATCTTCTTTCATTTTCTTTTTTTTTTTCCTCAAAAGGAGCTTCTTTCATTTTTACACATTCTTTAGTGTTGTTCTTTATGTATACACACACTTCATGGCTCAACAAATAAATGTATTTGAAGGAAAGATTAGTTATTCTTTTTAAAAATCTTATCCTACTATTGTCACATATTTAATTAAAAAAAATTCTAATAGTACTATTATGGCATCTTCTTTAGACTGTTTGCATATGTATGCGTGCGCATGTGTTTGTGGCCTACTACGTGTATCTATAACATACACACATATGTATAAGGTGCATTTTAAGTGAGTAAAAGAATATTCTCTTTAAAAATGTAATTGTACTATATGACATCTTCTATCATTTTCATATATGTTGCTTAAATATCTAATTGTACTATTACGAGATCTTCTTGTGTACATATATATAAGGTAGTTAAATTGAGTAAAGGAATATTCTCTTTAAAAAATCTAATTGCATTATAAGCCAATATATATATATATATATATATATATATATATATATATATATATATATATATAGCGAAAAAGGTGAAGAATCATTCGGCATTTCTTTACGAGCTATTCCTCAGTCAATTAGGTTAGCTCCTATCCCAACCTCTTCGTCCGCTTAACAAAAAGGACGGGCCAAGAACTCCCTTCTCTTGCAAATCCTCAACAAGCAAAGAAGGTGAAAATATTCTTAATTCTATGGTAGTCTAACCCCTACCTCTCATTGAGTGCTAGGTTAGCATTTTCACCACTTAGCCATTCGTCAGTTATGTTGAGGCATCAGTATCTCCTTAGCTTTTGTCCCCCTTTTTTTATTTTTTTATTTTCATACATGAGTTATAGTTAACACTAACTAAGTCATTCAATATTTTCTCTGGTGGCCTACTTGTCGGGACCCTTTTTCTAGGGTGAAGGGTGGACCGATTGGCACAGTATCTTGACAAGTCTATTAGTAAGCTGAGCTTGTCAAAACCACGTTAAGCCTCCTAAGAATCTCATACATAACATCATCAAAGTAATCAAAAGGGATATGGAAGTAACTAAAACAAATAATTGTGGTGAAATTTTAAGTTAAACAAAAGCTAACTATATATACAGTTTCTTAAATGTAACAATAGCAGAATTGTCTAAGTCAAAATATTTACAACAGTTTCCTTATCCCCTATACATATGACTAACTCTCCAAATAATGAACTGCGTACAGAACCTACCAAATTAACTCGAGAAGGTCGTTCTACGCTATAACCACTTTTTTTCCTTTGTCTATAGCAGAAGAACCTAAAATATTAGAGTAGTGAGTCAATTTGTCCACAATGACTCAGTGAGTAATGTAGCTTAATCTATAACTTAAAACAAAAATTCTATAAAACAATGTTATGTATGTATGCACAAAATAATAATGCGAATACAATTTAATTGATTAATTGGTATAGACACATGTATATATAATTGCCTATATATGTGACATTTAATTTTAAAGTAATTCTTATATATTAATTGGTACACACACACACACACACACACACACACACACACACATATATATATATAAAACATATTTTCTTGAATTGATTAATGTAGAAATATGTAATTAATTAATTAATTAATTGGTGTAGACGTATATATATATATATATATGCATAACCACACACACACACACACACACACACACACACACACATATATATATAAATTAATTACGATTGATATATATATATAGTATGTGTATAATATTTTTGATATTATATTTAGTATAATATTTTTAAAATTTAAATATATATATAAGTAAAAAAAGGGGGGTGCATGGGCTTAAGGCCAATGCGCCACATGAATTCCCATTGGGCCGGGCTCGCACGAAAGTGTGCTGGGCCAGCTAGTGCACAATTTCGTGCGGGTTCGTGAAGAAAAAAATATTTAAAACAAAAAATAAGAAAATCGACGAAAAATGGAAAAAAAGGGCAGAAAGAAACAAAAACAAATCAGGAAAAGTCATCCAAAATCATAAATTTCAAACTCTAACCTTTTAGCCACCTCCTTTGAGTAAAAATGGAGGTTTTTTAACTTAGGAAGGCTAAAAAATGATAGAATTGACCCCCGGAGACTCAATATAAACCCCCTTCCCCTCTTATTATTTTTCATCCCAACAAGAGCTGAAAAGAGTTTCTTCTTGTTTTCTCTCTATTTCCTTCTTGGTATGTTTGGTCCTTTTTCTTTTAAAGTCGTTCTAAATAGCCTGTGAGGTAGTAGCAACGAAATGCTACACGGATCTTGGCGAAAAGATCTTAAAGGAATTCAAAAAGTGATCTCGAGGTGAAATAATATCCATCTTTTAATTTATTATTTTGATTCAAATAATGTCTGCTTGTGTGATTAGCTTAATTTTCTTTTACATGCCTGTTTAATTTATGCATTTAAATTATTATAGTGTTTAACGACAACAAAAAATGATAAATTGGTTTAATCATTTAATTCCTTGTAAATGCATATTTTATTTTGTCAAAACAATGAATTAAATATTTGGGATGATTCACCGGGCTTCATAGCTCACCCCTTGATTTTTAATATTTTAGGAAATTAATTATCAAGGTTGAATGAAAGTTATTTAATTTGTAGAAAATTTTATTTAATCTCAATGTAGGACATGTGGGCCTAAATTTATTTACTTATTTCATTTCGTTGTAACAAAAGTTGAATTATTAGCCTTTAATTTTTTATTAAATAATAAAAGATTTATTTTATTTTATGGCATCATAAATTTTTGTACATAGATTAATGTGCACATGATATCTCGTGGATATGAAAAAAAAAACTTGATAAGGATAACGTAACATGGGCTTGCCTCCGGGGCGGCCCAAAAATATTAACGAAGAAAATTATACTGTCAAATGACGTGGGCCCGGGCATGGGAGGCGCCGTGTTACAATGCAATAGTTAATAAATACTAAATCCACAATGCAGTCGTGTACCTTCTATTTTGAAAATGGTTTTAATGCTGAAAACACTCGTCGAAGCTCTCACTAGCCTCTAAGGCAATAACAAATCCGCTTGAGCGAGTTCACCAAACAGTTAGGCGTATTCTTGTACAACATCATAAAGATTTGTGTTAGTTGCATAGTAAATTAACATTAGAATAGGCAAAATGTTGCATTTTATAAGAAATAAGGGAAAATAGAAGTAAAGAATTGCATAATTAGCAATAGTTGCATGTAGTTAAGGTTTTACATTGTTTAATAACTTTTAAGCCTTGTTTTCTATAGTTTTGATATTCTTTTATGAGAAAATGATGTCTGGGAAAGGAATTGAGTGTATTGCAGGATACAGGTTGAAGCACACAGGAAGAATGCATCAGAAGAAGGCAAATAAGAGATGGAATCAAGAGAAAATACCAGTAGACTGCGATCCAAGAACTGAAGACCGTAGTAACAACCGAAGAACAGAACCAGTAGATAATGCACTGGTGACCGTGGTCCATAAACTGGAGACCGCGGTCACCAGAATCTGATTTGCACAGAAACAACACAGACCGCGATGGACAAAATGTGGAGAATTCCTGGGTTTTAACATAGAAGTCATGGACCGCGGTCACTCGATTGTCTAGCGAGATTTTCGTGTTTTTTAGGATTTTTAGTACGGGACATAGAAAAGGGTAATTAGAGTGGAGAGGACCGAAGATCGAAGAAAAATTACTGTGACGACTGTTGGGGCATGAAAGACTAGATTTTTATTGAGAATTGAAAATTGTTTAAGAGATTTGAGTATGTATTGCTTTTTCGAATTTTATTTGATGATTTCCTTTGAATTCATTTCTAGCTAATCAGTTTTATTGTTTGGGATGTGATGTTCAATGCATAGTTTATAATATCTAATTGTCGTTACTGAGTTATAGATTCTATTCCTTATTGTGTAGACTTAAAGCCTTATGTCTAGATGTATTGAACTTAATACTTTTGTCTATCTCGGGAGAGAAGCCTAAAGGGTGGATATCACAATTTGGACTTAGACCGGTTGATTTGTTGGGAGATTGTTGACCAATCTAGGGAGTTGCACAGGGATTGTTGGATAAAACACATAGATTGTTAAGTAAACGCCTCAGAAAAGGGTTTGACAAAACAAATCTAGTGAGTGTTGAAATACCTTGGGAAAGGATTTCAACCATTGATGCTACAACTCATAGATTAACTAATTCATAACTACAACGAAGATTTACAAACTAAGCAGCGACATTCACTATCCTAAACATGTCTTTATATTGAATTCTTAACATTAACTATTATCTTTGTTTAGAACAGTTTCTAGTTTTAAAATTAATTCAATCACATCCAATCTAGTCTTGATAAAATCGTGATCAATAGTAAATCTGGTATTTGAAATCACAAGCAAACCCTTTTTTCCTGAGGACGATACCCGATTTTACCGGTTATTACTACTGCGATCCCGTACACTTGCGGGGTTGCTAACAATCCACTAGCACATAGCTCATGTATGGTGGTCTCAGATCCTCAATAGTGGGACAATTGAGAACTCGCACAGAATGTATATCCAGGTACAACGAAATCTGGTCCTCAAGCTCAACCACATCCAATACCCTAACCTATACCATCAAACCTTGAGATTCGATGCACATTTTCATTTAAAAACTCATTTAAAGATTGTAAATACATTGCAATATGTAATAATATATCATTTGTAAACAGAATAACAAGTTTAAGTGATAAATTAGAAAACACTACTCACAAGGATGTTCAGCTCCTTATGTTCCTCTAGTTACCAGTCATGTCCTGCTTACGTTTGATTTTGTGTTATCAATGTGATTTTATTAATATCTATATGAAATTTGGCTCAAACCTAACTTTATGGACATTGGTCAATCAAATGATTGACTCGGTCACTTGTGGTCCATTTATAGATTTGGTCAATTTTGGTCAGTACAGTTAACTCTATTCAAGGCTAACACTCGCTAACCTATAGGATCAACAGGGTCAACGTGATCAATAGGGTCAATTAATGCAATTAAACCCTTAATATTGATCTAACATACCAAAAACTTAGTTCGTTGACGCTTGTCCTCCTTTTGACACCTAATAATCAATCTTTTCATAAATTTGACAGTCCAATACAGTAAATAAAAGTTTTTTTAATTGTTTTTTATATTACGCATTTTTTTCCTGGTAAGTATTTTATAATGTTATATATAACATTATATAACATTTCCTATTATTTAACATTATATAACCTTTTATATATATATATATATATATATTTATTTATTAATTATCAAATTGTATAAATGCAAATTTAATATATCAATTGACATTCAAAAATTTTAATTTTAGTATCATTGAGTCCAGAATTTCATTTGAGACATTTCTGACCTGTCGACTAAAATCTCAGTGTCAATATGTACACTCCTTATACATCAGCTTTCAATTATCATATAAATTATTTGGGCCTATATGGGTACAAATAGACTGACATTTGTAAAAATACATTATAATTTTGCGTCACACAATAGACTAACATTTCCATTAAAAATTACACTAAAAAACTATAATTTATAACTTTCAAAAAAATTTGAATTGAAAAGAAGTAAAAATAATTTACCCAAAGTGACAGATCTTCGAAAAAATGATAGCTTTTTCTTTCCTCTTTTCTTTCATTTTCTTATCTTTTTTTTTCCTTCTCTTTTCTTTTGTTTTTCATCTCTTCTCACTTTTTTTTTCTTCGAAATGAAAGATGAGAAGAAAGTGGAAGAATGAGCTCTTTATATAGCTTTGATCAGAGGTAGGTCCCACCAAAAATCAAAGCTTTGACTCCTCTTGATCTTAATCTTTACACATCACCTATATTATCCCTTATTATTTTATGTATTTATTTTTTTCTAACAAAATCAGTTTCCCAAAAAAATGCCCCCTTTTTCTATTATATATCATTATATGTATATAAATATATAGGGCTCTTACTTAAGTCATTTCATGATATAAAAATTCATTTCATTCATTTATTCTTTTTTTCCTACCAATATAGCTTCTTTCATATAATTCTATTTCATCATCTAATAAACTCCCATTATTTATATTTATTTATTATTATTACCATTATTATTGTAATACACTGGGTCCCACTACGTGACGATATTGCCCCCACTTAGCCACAGACACACCATGGGGGTTTTGTTCCTAGAGAGACTCGAACTCAAGCCACCCCCAAAAGGCCTTGACACTAGTGAACACCCGCGTATGCACTCATAGCCCAGTCTCAACTTTGAGGTCCTGTCGATGTGGGATTATTACAATCCACTCCCCATGGGGGCCATCTCATTCTCGAGATGCACACCCGTTATACTCAGAGGCAGCTCTGATACCATTTTGTATCATATCGGGTCCCACTACGTGATGATATTGTCCTCACTTAGCCACGGACACACCGTGGGGGTTTTGTTTCTAGAGAGACTCGAAACTCAAGTCACCCCCAAAAAGCCTCGGCACTAGTGAACACCTGCGTATGCACTTATAGCCCAGTCTCAATTTTGAGGTCCAGCCGATGTAAGATTATTACAATTATTTATTTTTTTCATTTAATACAACTCGTTAATTTATATAATTTTTATAAAATCATGTATTTTCATTTATAATTCATTAATTCTTGCATAAAAATACATATCGAACCCGTCAACTCAATGTCCAAAAATACAGGTTGTTACACTACTAGTCATTTTTTACCCATTACAAGTTGGAGCAAAGCTTGGCGATGACCAAAGTTGAGAAATAAAAGGTGGTCGAGGAAAATGTCATGTTATCAAAGTACTCGACCAAGGCGTGACTCATTCAAAGCCAAGCCTTGTCAGACCTAAATCTGGCCATGAGTGAGAATGTTAAGCTGAGGAGTAAGGTTGTCGAGTTAAAGAGGAGGATTGTCAGGTTGACCAAAGAGAGAGACGATATTGCCAATCTATGGAAGAGGCTTTTAGAGCTTCCTAAGAGCTCCTGAACTTCCTCAAAGAGGAATTTGAAGAAGCTCAAATCCAACGTTCCTTGCAATTCAAGTAGTACTTCCGTGGGTAAAATCGACTTCTCTAAGTTTGAAAGGTACATCTCCAAGCAACTAGTGTAGGGTGCTTATGTCACTTTCAATCCAATTATTGGAGACATTGATTTGAATGATTTTGTGAAAGAGCAAGTCAAAGCTTAACAGGCAGGGCACGTGCAAGACCTTTGCACCCAGGAAACAGAGGTTGGCATTGGGTGACTATTCTAAACAAAGGCGTGCATAAATGATTATCCCTATTCTTTGTAGATTATTTATTTTCTATTGTAACTTTCAATATTGTGGTTAATGTTTTTTAGAAACACCTCCTTCAGTCAACAAAGTCTCCCTTTTCACATTTTCTCTCATCTCTTTTCTCTTTTCATTTTAGACTAAGCACAGGTGTATGACTTAGAAAATTTTCAATATTTGTTCTTAGTTATTCCAAGTAGACGTCACTAACTTTGAGTGTTTTTATCGCATCTAAAGTTATATATACAACAAGTAGGTACCTTAGGTCATTCTAATACTAAGCTTCATCGGCTAGGAAGTTTTTTTAGGTACCTATGTTGAACATAGGTTGTGGACTTAGAAAGTTTTTTGATATCATGTGTGCTCAACCTAATCAATTTTCCTAAGATTTTTCTTTGATCATATTTATATCGAACATGTGTTATGGAATTAGAAAAATCTCCAACAGTATGCTTTACTGCTTAGACTCAAGATACTTCAGTCATTTTTGGATCTCGTTTCCAACAATTATTTGGTGTGTCTACAAGGGCTTTAGGGTATTTTTAGACCTTTTTGGGTCTTCTTCTTGACAATAATCTAAGTAGGGGTATATGCCTAGGCCTTAGGACATTTTTAGACCTTTTTAGGCGTTTTTTTTCTAGTGATAGTCCAACTAGGAGTGTTGTTCAAACACCAGGGTAGTAAGCCCTGAGTAAGGAAGTCATTATCAATTTTTTTGCATCTTTACTCATGGCAGCCAAAATCTAATAGAAACTTTTTATTGTAGCCTAACCTCTTTAATGCACCACCCATACTACATTAATGAAGTTGATCTTAACTGTAGTAAATTTTGAGATGCTTCACATTTCAAGCCTTGTAGAATTTCTTTCTGTTGATGATGGGTTTAACTACTTCAATTTGTTTATTTGCTTGGGTTAAGCAGATGTAGAGTAAAAAGTGTGGAATCTCCAAATTTGAGTGAAAATTGTTAGACTTGGCATCAATATATTAGTCGCCATTGTCTGAAATGATGGCATAAGATACTCCAAATCTACACATGATAGACTGTCAGATGGATTTAGTGGTCTTTTGCTCAATTATATGTGGAAGAAGCTCTACTTTCTCTCATTTTTTGTGAAGTAGTCGACAACTACTGTAACGAACCTTACTTGTCCTTTACAGATTGGAAGAGAGTTGATCAAGTTTATCTCCATTGAGCAAGAAGTTATGGATTTAAATAAGTGTCAAGTTTTGGTGGTGCACAAATTATCATTGCATGTCTCTGTTAGTTGCATAGCAGACTAACTATACTATAGATACTTTATGTATAATTTGCACGATTTTAATAGGAAATTAAGTGTATTTTTTTATATTTAGTTACATATGCATTTAGAGTATTATTGTATGATTAGTTGCATATTAGCATGATTTAATGTTATTTCTAGTAATTTTATGTGAACATGATGCCTGAGAAAGGTTTTTAGTGTCTGTGCAGATCAGGAATGAATTAGAGTGGCAAGAACAACACAAAGAAGTGAAAAATAGATGAAAAATGTAGAGGATCAACTAATTACTGCTGTAGAGAAACGATTGACCAAGGTAAACAGATGGAATGCCAAAGAAATGCAAGAATTATCACTCAACTAGTTACCGCGGTAAGTAACCAAGGTAACCAGAACGAAGAAAAGTAACAAGGAACAGTTACCGCGGTAGAGCAAAGAATGACCAAGGTAACCAAATGAAGATTTATTGGACAAAAGAGTTACTGCAGTAGGTGACCGTGGTAACATAGGCAGTGTAGATTACGTATTTGTTGTTTGCACTCGTTACCGCAGTCAGTGATCGCGGTAATGCGATTAAATTACACCTTTTCGTGTTTAGCACGTGATTTAGGTTCTTTTTGGAGTAAAGAGTATAAATAGAATTTTAAATTAGGTTTTAAGGGTTCGAAAATTATTGATATTGACAACCAAAGAAGAATAAGAAAAGAGAATGTAACACCCCGCCCCCCAAGTCCCATCTTCCACGTCATCTGACTGTTCAAATCTATTTGATCAAAAATCTTGGGATACTCGGGAGACGAGCCCGTGTTACATTTTCTTCTTCTTAGATCCAAATGCATTAGGGTTCTTGTGTACATTAGTCTATGTCCAAAAATAACATCATAATAAAGTAGATTCTTCATTTGATCATTTAACAATTTCAGGTACAATATTCTATTACAACGAAAAATAAATTTAAAACTGAAAATACAAGAGTTTA
>JAJIYU010018719.1:0-11092 GCA_030144865.1 Tinospora cordifolia
GACAATTTCAATCATTTTTCATGCAAGGAATACAGTTAAGATAACAACTAGGTCAAACTACTCACCTCGGGTCCCGTGCACCGATGTCCCCTCGACACTCGGCCCAGTCTCACGATATACGCTCAAATCTGCATTATATTAACTAGATTTCAGTTTCTCGTGAAATGTTATTTAATTCCGGTTTCACTAACCCTAATCGGTCTTCTCGACCCGAAATTCGACTTGGTCAAACCTGGTCGACCGGTCAAACTTAGTCAAACTTGGTCGACCTCGATCAACTCGGTCAGCTTAGTCAAAGTTGGCCAACATTGGGTCAATATGGTCACAATCAAGTCAATTGGGTCAAAATTCTCAATTTTTAATACTTAACCAATTCTAAGCCTTTTAGTTTAATTTGTGCAGTAAATTTGTCAATTTTTTTTGCGATCAATCCAATCGTTGGATTTACGCGAAACTTTTCAAATTTTATTTAAACCCTTCAAATATTCACTATAATTTTATATTTCTATTTTTGGATATCATTTGACACATTTTCCAACTGAAATAACAGGAACCTCCAATTCTGGATTTTTCTTTCTATCTATAGAGTGGAGTTCCCGAATTTTCTGTGATAAATCCGACCGTTGGATTTGAATGAAAATTTCCAGATTTGATCTAAATCATTCAAGTGTCCTCCAAAATTTTTGTTTCACATTTTGTGTTCTCATTTACTATGGTTTTTGAGTGGAATCATAGAAATGCTCAAATCTGGTCCTATTTGTTCTATCTGCGCAGCAGGACTTCACCATTTTTCTGCTGTCAATCCGTATATCGGATTTGCACAATATTTTTCAGTTATGATCTACACTTCCTAAGGTATCTCCAGAAATTTATTTCATGAATTTTGGAGCCCATTTAGTATGTTTTCCAAGGGTGATATCAGGAAATTTTGGTTTTCCGGATTGCAAATGACAAACACTCAAAAGGAAACTTATTGAACCCCCTTAGACTTATCTATTTGAGACAAAATTTTTATACAACATTTTTAATTGTTTCATGAATGTATCCTCCGAAGTTTAGGCAAATCAGACATCTCTAATTATTTTTAAAAATTCCTAACCGAGAGCACAAAATCATGGTATTTCTGCAGATTTTCAAAAAAATTTCTAAGTATCAGATTAGCATGTCCAGCAGCCTACTTCGACGTCATTTTTGACATCCTTCCAGTGTTCATTTATCATTCTTCATAAAATAGAAAATGAAGTAGACATAACAAGCTTTAAAACAAGCTAAGATACCTCAAAATCTGAGTTCGGATGAGTGAGATATTGGCCTTGCAAAACTGCACGAACTTAATGGTTTGATTTTTCTGGGTTTCGCAGTGACGAACAGCCCCCTTCGACGCTATTTTCTACATGTTTCAAGAGGTCAGGAGGTATTTCTCATAAAATGAAAGTTGAAGTACACATTATAAGCTTCAAAACGAGTTATGGTACCTCAAGATCAGAGTTCGGATGAGTGAGATATCGGCCTTGCAAAACTCGGACAACACACATTTCTAGGTTTTTGCAGTCGCGAACAGCAAGATTTGTGGCCATTTTTGCTCCAAATGGTCCGTGCTCATGATCAATGGCTTAGACCTTCTTGAAGATGGTAGTCTGAGCTTTCCAAAGACTATAATAATGTGCAAATCTAAGCTGGGATGAAGAAGATACAAAGGGTTGAAGGTGATGTGTTCAAAATGATTTTCCTGCAACTACGGTGTTGATGGTGGGGTTTGAATGATCATTCCAACCTCTTTTGAGCATCATATCCGGCTGTAAATTACTTGGTTCGTGGCTCAATGTTTCAGCAAATAAGGAGAGGTGTTTGGAGATGCATTAATGGCCAATACCATAGGTTAAAACTATGGAAAAAGTCAGAACAAAATCTGGTTTTCCTAGCTGAAAATCAAGAAGAAAGAGAAAGAGGAAGGAGAGGGAAAAGAGGAAAAGGAGGAGTGGGTTGGGCTGTGCGCCCAGCCCAGGCCCATGCCCTTGGGCTGCCCAGGTGGCCCAATTCCATCTATTTGATTTTTTTTTTCTTTTTGTTGCTTTTTTTTTCCACCTTTGTATATATGTATATATACACTTATATATACTCGTTTTTCATTATTTTTTTTCTAAAATTGTTAAAATTACTAGTAAATCACTTTTTCATCAAATTTCTAATTATACACCCATTTTTATTATTTATCTAATTATTTTTAAAAAAATTCAATAATCACCCAAAAATTACATTTTTCATTCGAAAATTCTATTAATCATTCTAAAAATTACACGATCATTTTGAAAATTCAACAATCAATCCCAAAAGTCATTTTTCTCAAGAATTTACATTTTTTTTATAATTTCATATATTTTCTCCCCAAAATTACATTTTTTTCTAATTACTCTAATTTTCTTCAATAATAAATTCAAAATTGAGAAAATTGAGAAAAAATTCATATATTTCCACTAAAATTTTAGAAAATTCATACATTAAGCTCGAAAATTTTTGTATATTAAATTATGGGTCGTCACACAAATAATTGTAATTAATTCTTTTCATTCATCATTTTTCTTAAGCAACTCATTAATGAATGCATTTGTATTATTATTGTCATCATTATTTATTTATTTTATTTTTTATTTAATACACTCATTAATTTATACAATTATTATAAAATTATATATTTTTATTTATAATTTATTAATTCAAACATAAAAATACATGTCAAACTTGTTTACTTAATGTCTAAAAATATGGGCCATTACATTTCGTAAATACAACAACCCTCGTTAGCAGGCCCAACTCTTTTAAAAGCGATTTAGCTGGCCGAACAAAGACTTAGTCTCAAGGTGCTCATTAACACAAAAATAAAAAATGGTAGAAGAAGCAATTTTTTTCATACATTGGTAGCTTCCATTGGCTATTAATGCATTTTGCATTTCAACTGAAGCTCCTGCTTAATTTCAATAGGAAGACTAAAGCACCGTCAATGCCTTTTCCATTAGCTCTCTGCGTTACATCACTTTGACTACCAAATTGAACGGTTCGTTATTTCTTTGTGTTTGCGTGGTTCCCAATACTAATAATAATATATTTGACAAAAATATCATATGGGGTGATAGAGATATAGAAATAAAAAGTCTTGTGTCCGGTAGAGAATGACAATGGCTTGTTCCTATTGTACAAAACGAAGTACGGAATTGATCTATAAAACGCGCGCGGCTTCCTTCCAAGAAAGGCACCCAACACCTTTACGTATTCAACAAACGTTAGCTTTTTTCTTCCTTGTACTTAACCATAATCTTCTTAGACTTCACGTATATAATTGTTGAATTTTGGATGTCAAGGAATTCTCATTTGAGGTACAATGAACCTTTAACTTACCATTTTCTTAGTGATTAACTTGGCATTTTTCATGCCATTAATTTCAATAAAAAAAATACAAATTATTATTATTATTATTTTGCATTTTTTTGTATTCTTTGAGTTTTTTTATACCGTTTATGTATATTTGATTTTAGTTGATTAATTATGTTATTTTATCTTTTTAAGTCTTAGAGTGTGCATAAAAGTCGATTTGCATGCATGCATCATAAACAAATTTAAAAATATATTTTTTTTATCTTTTATTTTTTATTATTATGTGGCATCTTCAACGCCTGAGCTGGCGCTCAATGCCCGCTTAGGCGTTGAAGATGCCCTTAGGCTTAAAGTGTGCATAGAAGCTAATTCACATGCATGCATTATGAAAAAAAAATTAAAAAAAAACATATTTTGAACAATTTGGTTTAAGTTGATTTGGATTATATTTAATTTAATAGCATTGCTCTTGAAATAAAACGAAAGAATTCTTAAGTGGATTTGATCAAGCCTGAAAGTTTGATTCCTGGATTTGTAAAATAAACTCCTTAGTTTATTTGAAATGATTGGTATTGAGTGCATGTGGATTTTGATAGACTAATCTAACATTAGACATTAAGGGAGTGTTTGGCACATAGCATAAAATAGGGTTCGACTATGATAACATAAGATAAAATATTTATCCAATCTCAAATTTTCATTCTACAATTATATGATGAATCAAAACTACCTAAATTTTCATCCTATGCTTTAAAAATAATTCAATCTTATCTTGTGCATCAAACAAACCCTAAACGCATGAAGCTCAGAATATATGATTCAAAATCGCAACACAAATTAGGACTAAAAGCTAAATTTATTTTACTTATATCACGAAGAGATAATTATCTCTAAAAGTATTTTATAAATTCTATCCTAAACAGTTATATGTCTATAGATATATATTTACTTTATTAACTTATGATATTTTTGAGGTAGTCAAACAAAGCGTGAGCCGGCCTCATGGTGCAGTGTGTTGGACTTTTGAACTCTTTTAAGTGCATTTCTAGGAAACAAGGGTTAGAAAGCACAAGAAACAATCCAAAAAGCTTTACATCATTAAATGAGAAATGCATACTAACACACAGGAAATGAATAAGAAAGGTAGACTAAATATCAAGGAGTCATTGTGCCCCTAATTGCTAAGAAATCTCTTGTATACTAGAAGGAGTCTAAGAACTGCGGCCATTCATTGAAAAGAAAAGCATGTATGAACATTGATACAAAAAATGTAAACCAAACTGAATGAACTTCAGTTTCTAGAAAAACCAATTTAGTTTTCCTTTCATTAATGTGCCAAGTGAGACTTCTTATGTATCTTAATATAATAGAATACATAATTAATGTAAAACTAAAGATTATAACTTAGTAATACTAGGCTTCTAATCTCTACGGCTTTCCCAGATGCCTAAACCCTGACTCAGGCTGAAACTAATTTTTGATCAGTAAGATTTTATATTTCACAACCGGTTTCTTTCACTTTTGTTTACATTAACTTGAGTCATTAGGCATACATAATATATAAAGTGATACTTTTTATATGTCTTATATAATAGATAGGAATGTGTTTCTAAGTAAATTAATATTAACATTTAAACTTGTTTAATAAGTTGATTAAACCAAACCAATTTTCTAATCTGTTTTTACGAGTTTTCTGGTAAAATATTATGTAAAAATGAACTCTGATTTAGAATAATTCATAAATTGCCTAATATTGTTACATAATAAATATTTATTACATAAAATTTAGAATAAATATTATTACATAGAGCAACTAAATGAACTCTAATAATGTTTTGCTAGTTTTCTGGTCAATTTTTTTTTAATTTCTCAACAATCCTCAATAATACTTATTTTTTCTTCTCCTTCTTCATCATTTAAAACATAAACATAAAAAGAAAAACTAATAATTGTGGCCCCTATATAGTGCGTATTGAAAATCGCAATATTCACTAATCGTGACACCCATTAATTTTTTTTTTTTAATAAAGAAGAAGGAGGAGGTGAAAAAGAAGAAAAATATGAACCAAAAATTAGAAGATATTAGTATAGGAATTTTTACAAAAAAAATAAAAAATTTTGAGGTATATTTGTATTAAGGTAGAGTGAGAGATAGAATAATTTCAATTAAATGTATAAATAAAATTAGCTTATTTCTTTTCTAATTATGAATGCATATAATTAAGGAATATGAGAGATGAGATTAATTGAGAGGTAGAATGATAATTGTGAGAGAACAAAAAGGTATTTTTTTTTTACTTTTTTTTTTTTTTTTTTTTTTAAATGTTTTTTTTTTTTTTTTTTTTTTGGTCTGAGTTACTTTGAATTTGTGGTCTCTCTATTTTCTTTTTGTGTATTTTTTTTATTTCTTTGATACATCTAAACTTCAAATGGCTGTATTATGAAATGAAGAAAGTCTCACATTGAACCCTTTATTGTACATTTGACAGCTGGTGAATGCATCGTCCCGTTAGTGTCTTTTTCCAAAAAATAAAGAATAAAAAATAAAATTTGAAGAAAAAAAGAAAAGAAAATGGTCTAGTGAACAATTAATGAATAGACAGGCACATGGGTAGGACTTTTAAATCTTGTGCCTAGAAAAATTGGCCATTAATAATTTAAAAGAAGTACTAGAAGGTGTTTGTTTTCTTAGAGTAATTAATTCCTTTTTCTTTCCTACACTATTTAATTTTTTTTAATAAAATAATGTTATATAAACTTTATTTTTAATATTAAATGTCACAATATATACTTAAAATCATTAAATGAATAAGAATATATATATATATATTTAAATAAGTAACTATGTTGATATATTCATCACTTTTTTTAATTTAATAGAATAAATAAAAGAAGGCTTATGTCATACTTTCATTTTCAATGTATGAAACGATGGAGGAGTAGCTATTCATACTCCTAAAAAGGGTTAAAGCACATAAAGTTGACAAGTACTTGCATGATGTATTCAAGTGATGAGATCATGATGTCATTAATTAAAAAAAAAATAGTGGCAAAGACCATTATATTAAAATATTTAAAGCCAACAAACATGAAATATCAAATAATAATTTAGATAATCAATGATCCCATTACGTTAATTTTAACTTATGGCCTTGTTTAGAAGAATTCTTCTAAAAGCTTCTGGTAAAAGTATTTTATCTACTTGTATTCTTTTTTATAAGCCTGGCTAAAAATATTTCTAGGGTTTGAGGAGAAATCTTCTTTGCAAGTTAAAGCCTTGTAAAATTTGCATAAGCTGATCCATATATCAAAATTTCGAAAAAAAAAAAAAGCTTAATAAAGTGTTTTTAAAATTTTTAAAAGTGTTTTTCCATCAAACTTTATAAAAACTGTTCCAAACACAGGTGATGACTTTTATTCATTTATCAATTTTATTTTACTTAATTTGATAGGGCATACATGTCCAATTTAAAGGGTGTGTTTCATGTGCAGGATAGGATATGATAGAATTAGATTGGATAGAGAAAATATTGGATAGAATGGAAATGAGATTGGAAAACAAAAGATAAGATAATTTCACAAATTTAGATGAGATTTTTTTTTCATCTCATAGTGATAAGAGAAGGTGGTGCACTTATGTTTAATTTTAATCTCATTTCTCTAAAGTCAAACATGATATGTAGCACCCTACCTTCTAATCACCCAACCGCACAACAAATACGAAGAGTTAAATAAACATTTAATAATAATAACGAGGTCAATTAAAAGTTAGCCATGCTACATCATCATTTTGTAATGCATGTTCCAATAATTACTAAATCACTAAATGAAAGGAGATACCATCAAGTAATGGGAAAAGTCAAATAAAACCTAAATAATAATGCAGAGTTTCAAAAAAAAAAAAAAAAAAAAACTGAATGGTCTAGCTCATAGGTCGTTACAAGATTCTTGAATAAGATGAAATAATAAAATAAACTAAAATGAAAGACATTGAGCCCCATGGCCAACTTAGACAAGATTACAAAGACTCCATCAAGGTTTACTCAATCACTTAGATCAGCATGTATCTGAAAATAATAGAAGGAAACGGGGTGAGCTCTAAGGAGTCTAGTAGATCATCCTAAACATTTATCATGCATTATAAACATTAAAACATCAATATGCAAAGACTTTCAAACATTATGTGATTCGAACAAACCATTGTTTTAGGTTGACTTTAAAACCAAAAGGACTATCCTCAATATTTTCTTTATCTTAGAAGAGACGTCTAAATGTTTGAGACAGTCTAAGGGCACCTCACAAAGTGAGCATCAATCGTCAAGGATGTATTTTCAAAAGGCATTGATTATCAAGGGCACTTCTAAAGTAAGGTCATTTTGCAAGCATACCCTAAACAGGAACTACGCAATGCTCATACACAAAAGTGGTACCATATTAGTCCATGACCCTAACTCATCTCCAATCGTAAAATGTTCAGTGGTGGTCAAACACAGACATACCATGTTAAGCTCACTCACCAGGGACAATACCCATGACAATCAAATACAGATACGCCATGCTGGTATGCGTTAGGTTTCTTAATCATCTCTGTTTAGTTGAAATCATATTATAAACAAAATAACTATACACACACATAGATCATATTAATAAGTAAATCATCAACATGATTCCATCATTTATAGCATGACATAATATTGAACTTAAAACCCTAACATGTTGCTAATTATATAATCATTAAAGTATGCAAACCAACATGGAATCAATGGCCTACTAACATAAATCTATTTATAGGATTTAACAAAAATAGTTTTATACCTTTTAAAGTTTCAATAATTATAATACAAGAGAGAATCAAAAGTCATTTCTACGTGTTCTCACATTCTAGGTTCTTTGAGATCTGCAATGTGATACTGATTCTCTAAAGTTGACCTATAAAGTTCTAATGTTAGGTTTAGTATTGTTGAGATCACTACAACTGTACAGGATCGCAATAGTAATATACGATAAGAGACTGAATATCGTCCTCAGAGAACAATATATGGTTAACAATCTTAAATCTCAATTTAATTTTAGTCTTAACTTTGTTAAGGCTTTAGATTGAGGTTTGAATATTTCAAACAAAAATCAAACAGAAAACAAACGATTGCTAGTTTTAAAGCTATATCAAATAAGATTCTAGGATAATACAATATCATGTGCCTTTAATCTTTATTTCAATTAATCCAATTCCTATTTTTATAGGTTATAACACTAATCATTAAAACTCTCTCTCGAGTTGCCCTAATATATACCTATTATTCTCCTCCCTAATACCCCATCTTGAGGTGTACAATTAACAAACTAATGAAATAAATACAGTAATCACGTGCAACCTCCAATAGAATTAATAACCTCTCAGTCAATTGATCTTTTTAGGTCTATACTTTGGTTATCCAATTGTTAAACTTCTCTCTCTCTCTAGTTAATTTAACAATCTAATATCAATTTATTGATGGGCAGTCAATAAAAAACATTAAGAACATAGAATATAAAACAATACCTCAGAATAGATTAATCAAAATACGAATCAAAAGTTTCTACAATCTAAATTACATCTTAGAAATCAAAATACTTAGCCAGACATCATATATAGTTCACAGTGTAAATAATTAAATGAATCAAAGATCACACTTTGCAACTTTGATCTCATTCTTCGTCTTTCTCCTTTATTCTGCTTTCTTTCTTTGCTCTGGCAGTTAACAACAATTAGAACCAACAACCCGAATAATAAGACCCTAATACAATGATCTACTTATAGTTGTTATCTTAAAAACTCATAAAACACAACTTAAAATAATCTAAAAGTAACTCTAATCACACTACCGCGGTCTACGACCGCAATAGCTTTGCTACACTAAAAAATCACCAAATTTCTTCACGAATGGCTCCTCACTTTTTTGCATTACCGAGGTACAGAATCACGGTATCATCACTCATCCAAACTCGCTCGAAAAACCACTAATGTGCAATTTTCTGTCACACTATCGCAGTAGTGTGTGCAATACACTACTGCAATAGTGTTGTGCGAATTTGGTTTTTGTCTCGTTTTTCCGTGTATATCGATCACCACTTGATCTAAACTTGCACAAGCAATTGAGAACCTTTCTCGAGCATTAAATCACAAATATAAATGCATAAAAATCACATTAAAATTCTCTAATTATGCAAATTAACATGCCATGCTTATATAAATGCTTAAGTACTTAATTATAAACAAACATGTGTTATTTCCTATCTAAACCCATGCAAAACATATATAAAAAATATATAATAATGTTAGTATGCAATGCAACTAACAATTATCTTATCTTATACTCAAGTGTACTTAAATCTTCTTTAGTCTTATTTATTCATTATCATTTAAGAATATGGTATAATGCTCTAATCACTGCTTTTATTGAACCAATCCTACTTAAGTGACTCAATGTTTTTTAAATATGTAACTTTTGGTTACATGGCTGCATATTTTTAACCATGTTTGCATGCACCAAAACGCCTTGAAATACCTTATTTTGGGTATTTTGTCGATGGGGTGTGTGTGGTGTGGGCCGAGGCAGGGGGTGGGAGGCTACAAAGGCATATTCTCTAGGTCTTGTGTTCACTTTGAGACATATTTCAACTATTTTTTACAATCATAATACATTGATATATGGTTGTACACATTTGGCCCATGTGATATGCACATAAAATACATAAAACACCCCCTTTTTAGTGTTTTTCGCCCACATGCCCTGTAACAACCTGAGCCCACTACGTACCGATATTGTCCCCCACCTTAGCCACCACTGACTAGGTGTAGGGTTTTGTCCTTGGCGAGACTCAAACTTGAGTCTCCCCAAAGCGTTTCGCACTGTAAGGTTCGTAATTGCTCATTTAGCCCAGTCATGCTCTAGTGTCGGAGTGATGTGTGAGATATTACAATCCACCCCCCTTGAAGTAATCCTGTCCTCAGGACTCACATTGTCGTACACCTAGAGCGGCTCTGATACCATTTATAATAACTCAGGCCGACTACGTATTGATATTGTCTCTATCTTAGCCACCACTGACTAGGTGTAGGATTTTGTTCTTGACAAGACTCGAACCTAAGACTCCCAAAAGTGTTCGGCGCTAGTAAGGCTCGCAATTGCTCATTTAGCCCAGGCATCACTCTAGTGTTAGACCAATGTGCGATATTATAATTCACCCCCTTAGGAGTAGTCCTGTCATCATGACTCACACTTCTGTCACACATAGAGTGGCTTTGATACTATTTTTAATGACCTGGGCCCATTATGTACCAATATTGTTTTCACTTTAGCCACCACTGTCTGGATGTAGGATTTTGTCCTTGGAGAGACTCAAACCCGAGTCTCCCAAAAGTGCTCAGCACTCATAAGGCTCGTAATTGCTCATTTAGCCCAGGCATCGCTCTAGTGTCAGACCGATGTAGGATATTACATGCACTAAGTCATTTTGTTTGTAAGGTATTGGGCTGCTACTTATGTAATACCCCAGAATTTTATCAAATAATCAAATAAATTAATTTCAAAATTCTTTTGAGTGCAAATTGTGGGATAACACATGAAAAAACAAAATAAATTAGAGATATAGTGAAAATTAAACAAATAAAACCTTAATTTGATAATTAAATAAAAAATTAAGGTTTAGTAAAATAATTAAATAAAAATAAAGTATAAATACA
>JAJIYU010018720.1:0-11078 GCA_030144865.1 Tinospora cordifolia
TTGAATTTTAGACCTATGGTTAAAAGATATTGAGTTTTATTCACTTAACTCAATCTCCATTGATTATATTACTATTTAATATAACATGAGACAAGTATTTTTATAATAATTTGACAATTTTAACTTTTTATTATAAAAAGTAAAAATTTTCTAATTAAGGACAAAATAATACTTTTGGCCGAAACATTAATCTAATTAATTTGAATGTGATAAGATTTTAAAAGTTTGTCAATAATTGATTATTTTCATCGTGATTATTTTAACAATTAGATTGTATAAGCTATTTTTATAAATATTGAATTTTAGACTTTAAATAGTTAAGTTGTACCATACTTTTTAATTTATAACAAACATGCCCATGATGTAATTAACAAAAAATAGATTAATTAGATGAATCCTTTTACCCTAAATAAAAATAAAAATAATTTAGAATAAAATAAAATTTTGATAAAAAATAAAAATAATTTAGAACAAAATAATATTTATAATATTTTATTTTATTATACAATAATAGGATAAAGCATGGGCCGCTCCTTAACTTTGATTCTGTACGTCTGTACCCCCTTTGACCGCACCGAATGATTATCATTATAGAGTTTTGCAAGCGATGAAAATCTTGACTTTATTACAAATTCTTGGCACACTTATTAGGTGAGCCACCAGATATTAATATCATGATGGTGCCGCGACACGTGGCACGTGTTATGCTGTTGACATAACGATACATTGACCAATCTTTCGTGGGCACGTGTTTGTTCAAACACCAAGTAACTGACGGAAAAGGCCCCCACAGTTCTCGTGCATTTACTTTGGTGTCCCGGTGGCACTCCCGTTTCTAAAACACGTTACATCCCAACCGTTCCTCAGAGAACCACAAAGGTAGTGCCAAATGGAAAACCAAGACCAATTTGCACCACTCATCTTATATATATATATAATTGAAAAATATTTATAAATTATATAAAGTTTTTAAAGTTATTTTAGTTCTTAAAATGTTTAAAGTGGATTCAATACTTAATAAAATTATTTAATATTTTAAATTTTTTTAATAAATTTGAAAAATAGGTAGATCAACTATTGCTGTCACAGGTGGTCAGACACTTCTCTATCCTTTAAAAAAGACATAATTTAAATTTTTATAGACTCATAAGTGATATTTGTACCGTATGTTTTTTAGACAAAAGAATTAAATTTTTTTTTATTTTGTTGGAGTGTTGATTGAAAAATATTTATAAATTATATAAAGTTTTAACAATTATTTTAGTTCTTAAAATGTTTAAAGTAGATTTAATACTTAATAAAATTTTTCAATGTTTTAAATTTTTGTAATGAGCTTAAAAAAATTGATAGATCAACTGCTGTTTGGACAGGTGGTCAGACACGTCTTTATCTTCTAAGAGGGGATAGAATTTGAATTCTCATATATTTATAAGTGATATTTGTACCTTATGCATTTTAGATAAAAAAAATTGAATTTTTTTTTAATTAGAGTGTTGAACAAAGTTTAGATAAATACAAATTGAAATATATAAAAATCTAATTGAGGACCATTTGAAATATATAAAAATAAAAGTGTGTAATAACTATTTACCTACTTTTGTGATTAAAAATAAAATTAATTTTGAAAAATATATATTTGAATATGCTATTTCAGTGGTGAAAAATACCCTAAGATACTAAATGCCAAGAATGGAGCTACTTTGTTAAGTTGCGCGGTGGAGCACCGGATAGAAAAATCTTTACTACGCGTCCAACTACCCGCCACAGGCTAACGAGGTCGTGGGTATTACGGGGATTTCAAAAAGGGCAGTTGAGTCATAGAAAAATCACGGCACAACGTGGATATTCCTCAAAACCAGGGGTAAAACGGGGAAAATACACCCAATATAATTTTCTTTAGTGGAATATTCTCCGTTTTGTTTAGAGAAGAGGGAGGGACAAGGGTGGTTTGACCCTCTCTTTCATTTTTTTTTTTTTTTTATCTTTTTATGTTGTTTCTTCGGGAAGTTTTATCCGATCATCAATGGTGGGTATGTTCACACCTTCGAATCCCCTCCAAAAAGCACGAAAGAAATTTATAAAAAATTCCTAGAAGTGCCCTTTTTCATCGTCTTCTTCAAAAACCCTTCTTGCAAAACCCATTAAATTCACATCTCAATCTTCCTTCCTTTTTGGGTTTCCCACATTTCTCAGACCCTTTGGTTAGAAGCAATTTTCTTGTTTCCTGGATCTGTGAAGATACCAGATTTCATCTTATCTCGCCTGTACCCAACTACCCTTTTGGCATCTAACTCAAAAGATTTGGAAATTTTGAACATATATATTTTTTTCGTTTTTAAATAGCTTCCTCGTCTCTGTTCATTACCCTCAATTTTCTTGATTTTCATTTTGATTTTACCACTTTGTTGGGGGGGCTAAATTGGTTTTCTCTGCCTCTTATTTTGTTTGAATTGAACTACCCTTTTGGTATCAAAATCAAAAGATTTGGGAAATTTGAGATTTCCATCATTTTTCCAGCATTGAATACCATTTGGGGGGGTCTCCGTTCTTTCCTCCTAATTTTTCTTTTTTGAAAAAAGCTTGTTTGAAGAAGATCCGGGAATTTGGGGGAAAAAAGAAGTTTAGCTCTTTGATTGTTCTTCTTCTATATGGGAAATTGCTGTGCAACGCCTGGTGGAGGAGCTCCATCGCAGAACAAGAAAGGGAAGAAGAAGAAGAACAGACCTAACCCTTTTTCAAACGATTATGCCGGGCATTATGGTAACCCCGGCGCCGGCAAGCTCACCGTGTTGAAAGATCCGACGGGCACCGATATCTCCAGCAGATATGAGCTGGGTAGGGAGCTTGGGAGAGGTGAATTTGGCATAACATATTTATGCACTGATAAATCTTCTGGTGAAACATTTGCTTGCAAATCTATATCAAAAAAGAAGCTTAGAACTGCAGTGGATATCGAAGATGTTAGAAGGGAGGTGGAGATCATGAGACATTTGCCTCATCATCCGAATATTGTTAGTTTGAAGGACACTTACGAGGATGATAATGCTGTTCATCTTGTAATGGAGTTGTGTGAAGGAGGCGAATTGTTTGATCGGATCGTCGCCAGAGGACATTACACGGAAAGGGCCGCCGCTGTTGTTACTAGAACAATTGTAGAAGTTGTTCAGGTTAGAATTATCAAAAAATCTTGATCTGTTCAATCTCTTCCTAGTTTGATTTTTTGATAATTTAGTCACAGTTAGATTTAATTATAAAATAAAAATAAAAAAATTAATATTATTGTGTTGAAAATGTTAGAATATTGTAAAACCCATTGCATTAGGCACTAGGCAAAGTAAAATTCCTTGATTGATTTATTTTTGGTCGTCTATTTTTGTTAAAGAATCATGCTTTTTGGATTTTTTTTCACTTTATGTGAATTGCCTTTTTTTTGTGTGAAGTTGCATTCAAGAATAGTTGCTTCCTTCTCCAAATGATCCTTATTATATGCGGCGGTTCTCATCCCTGTTTTATGTTCCTGAAGATGCCCATTTTACTTTTCTACTTGTCCTTTAGATTGGATTACTGAGAAGGACGTTTTGTTCAATTACTAGACGTCTATAAGCAGTTAGAATATCCTCATCTCATGGTTACCGAAAATTCTATATTTCTCATTACTCTTCCATTGTTCTCTCTTGGTGTTCAATTTTAATCACAATTTTCTAGAAGCTTTTTTTTTTTTTTTGTTGTCATTCTTTCAAATTTATTCCCTTTTTCAAATCCCTTATGCTTGTAGCATACACATGCCCAGTTGCTTTGTTATTAAAACTGTACTTTCTATTCATACGATTACAACAGAAAGTGTTTTATAATTGCTTCAGGTTCACTTCATGAATCTTGTGTGGGTTTGAACATATTGCTAATGTGCTCAATGTTTTATTAATAAGGGCATCATTTTGTCAAGCTTAAGATTTAGTTCTTTTATCTGTTGCAGATGTGCCATAAGCATGGGGTGATGCACCGAGACCTCAAACCGGAGAACTTTTTGTTTGCAAACAAGAAGGAAACAGCACCACTTAAAGCAATTGATTTTGGGTTGTCAGTGTTCTTCAAACCTGGTAATTTTTTCACGTACTAATCATTTGTTTTTTGTTTCATTGAGAAAAAAAGAATTATATATCTCGTCCAATTATCTCATGTTTAATAATTTTTTCTTCTCTCCAGCATTGTATTCTGATTTTGTGAAACCTTTTTTTTTTTTTTTTTTTGCAGGTGAGAGGTTTACTGAGATAGTTGGAAGCCCATACTACATGGCTCCAGAGGTGCTAAGACGAAATTACGGTCCTGAGGTTGATGTCTGGAGCGCTGGTGTTATCCTTTACATCTTACTTTGTGGAGTCCCACCTTTCTGGGCAGGTTTGTTTCTTTGTACCCAATGGAGTTTTTTCTCTGTATACAATTATTGTTGCTTAAACTGTGATCAGAAATTAATTTGAAATTTCTGAGCTTTTCTTGTGAGTAAGCAAAATATAGAAAAGTAGGACTAGGATTATGTCAAAGTAAGTTACTTTTAACAATCTAAAATACTCTTCTTGAGATGTCAATCTTGTGATGCTATCTTCTATAACATCACTTTTTTCCTCTTCAGAAACCGAACAAGGAGTAGCACAAGCAATTATTCGCTCAGTTATAGATTTTAAGAGAGATCCATGGCCTAAAGTTTCTGATAATGCAAAAGATCTGGTGAAGAAGATGCTTGACCCAGACCCTAAGCGGCGGCTGACAGCTCAAGAAGTGCTTGGTATTGCTCTCTCTCTCTCTCTCTCTCTCTCTCTCTCTCTCTATCTATCTATCTATCTATCTATCTATCTATCTAAGATTTTTGTTTGCTTGTTCATCTAATTTTCTTTAGTTTGACATAGAACATAGTCCTCATCACCTGTAACTTCGCCTTTTTAGATCTGTGAATCTCAATAATTTATAAATCTAAAACTGTAGATCATCCATGGTTGCAAAATGCCAAAAAGGCTCCAAATGTCTCTCTTGGCGAAACTGTGAAAGCGAGGCTCCAACAATTTTCTGTGATGAACAAGTTTAAGAAGAGAGCTCTAAGGGTAAGGATTCAACAAATGTGCTTCTAAAGATACTAACAGCTTGCTAGTCCAAATGTTAATGACTGAGTTGACTTAATATGTTTTTAATTTTCACTTCTTTAGGTGGTTGCCGAGCATTTGTCTGTGGAGGAAATTGCTGGCATTAAGGAAACATTCCAAATGATGGACATAAATAACTGTGGGCAGCTCTCTCTTGTGGAGCTTAAAGCCGGGCTTCATAAGATTGGTCATCAGATTCCCGATACAGATGTTCAAATGCTGATGGAAGCTGTAAGTAATACTAGTACTATGACTGAAACACTCTGAACCTCTTTAATTTCTGTTTTATCAAGATTTTTACAATTTATTATGTGTCGTGCGTTCCTTGGTTCTTGGACTAGTCTCAATCTCTAATTGTAAGTATGCTAACTTATACTAAGACCAGGTCATATAATTTGCGGGCTCTTTTTGGTTTTCTTCTTAGGGAGAGCTTGGCAGCCAAGAAAATTTTCCTTAAAAATAGTGTTTGTTTATTTATTTATTTTTTCTAGGAGGATATCATGTTGTTATCATTTTGTTATTCAATTACATTACTATGACCTCTTCAAGTTTAGTTTTGAAGGCCCTTTTTTGGCGGAAAATATCTCTCAATTACCAAAAACACCCTTAGTTCATGTGCCGGTTAGATTGGCAAGAAGAATTAGGCGTCTCCTAGCCCCCCTGGCACCCGGGTGTTAGTAAATTTTCTTTTTTTGGACGGCTTGAAGAAATTTTTATATTAAACCCTAAATAAAAATATATATTAAAATAAATAGTATAGTATTTAATTTAATGTATTATCTACGTTACAGATGCACATGCACGCTTACTTATGTATGAAATGAGGGACTAATTAATAAATAAATAAATTTTAAGGGCTTCTAAATAATTAGTTTAGGATCCACCTTAGACCTACTGAGGCCCTGTTTCTCCTTACAGAAGCTTGTCACTTAGCTTCACCTTTTTGCCTTGACAACACTAAGAAGAATATAACAATTTGAGCAAATTGACTGCAATCGGGATATTTTTGCCATCTTTTTCTTCTTAAGATTGATATTACTTACTGGTCAAAGACGATATTTTTGAAAGTTGGAATGTGTTGTCTAAGCAATCCAAAATTCTATTTGATTCCCTCTTTTATGTTCATGTCAAAATACTGAGTGGATATTTTCTACAGGCTGATGTGGACAGAAATGGAACTTTGGATTATGGAGAGTTTGTCGCAGTTGCAATTCATCTTAGAAAAATGGCCAACGATGAGCACCTCCACAAGGCCTTCACATTTTTTGACCAAAACAACAGTGGATACATAGAAATTGAAGAACTCCGAGAAGCTTTGGCCGATGAAGTTGACCCCAACCATGATGAAGTTATAAATGCTATTATTCACGATGTGGATACCGATAAGGTCAGTATTTACACTACTTCGCACCATGTTTATGCCCCAAGATCTCTTGGATTGAAAGGAATCTTCTTATTTTGCTCGTAAACCGTGTAAAAAACGTATGAATCTGCCTCTCCTATGTACATAACATTGGCCATCTCATTGTTTGATTAGATGAAATTTTGTTGGTTGGGGGTGCAAAATTAATCTCTATGGCAAACTTTAGCTTGTAATTTGAACTCATTCTCTATAGTTTTGACTATCCCAATCTCTATGTAAACTTATTGGAAATTGATTAATTGCAGGACGGGCGTATAAGCTATGAGGAGTTTGCCACGATGATGAAGGCAGGTACAGATTGGAGAAAAGCGTCAAGACAATATTCACGAGAACGGTTCAATAGTCTTAGCTTGAAGCTGATGAAAGATGGCTCTTTGCAGTTCAACAGTGAGGGTAGATAATGACGATGATGATAAAATGTTAAAAACAAAAAGAATCAGAAAAAAACCTGAAAATCCACAAATCGGAAAAAAAAATGTGGGATTGGACAAAAAAAAAAGTAGAAAAATCCTATATTTTTGGTGGGCTTGATTACCCAATTCTTTCTTTTCATTTTGGTGTCATTCTGCTCCAACCAGAATTGCCATTGTTGTTTTGGGTGTCATTCTGCTCTAACCATAATTGCCTTTGGTGTTTTTGAGGTTGGCAAATGCTTCAGAAAGGCAGATTTGTGTAGCTATGTAGAATTCTTCTTGGGAGGGAAGGTGACATTGAAGAAATGTATCCGAGAGGAGAAGAGCTTGCAGTAAAAGAGACAGGAATGGTGCTCTCTTATTTCTTGCTTGTAAACCATCTTTAACATGTCAATCTGTGCCTCATATATATGTATGTACATATATATATATATATATATATGGTGGACATTTCATTACCTTTGTTGTTCCATTCATTAAATTTTGTTGGTTGGAATTTTTGTATCAATTGGGTTATCTTCAATTTTGTTCACTTCTGTTTCATATTAAGTTACTTGTTTCCAAGTAAATCTTCGCTACAACGTATAATATTTAAAGGGTAATGTCAAATTAAATGTTCTAGTATGTAATTTTAATATTTATAATTATTATATAATTGAATAGTTATTATACACTATGAAATGTATATTACTTAAATTATTTATTCAATTTTTAAGTCTATTATAATTGTACAACAAATGCCATTACAGGTTACAGCAATCAATGTAGCATTTTTCTTGCTTAAATTATAAGTAACTGACTATATAAATGAATTTCATTGACTTTTATAGGCATTTATTTTTTTAAAAAGAAATTTATTGACATCTATAGACTTTTATTAACTAGTGTCAAAGTTTAGAGGGCAATTGAAAACACCAGTTTGCTATGAGCTCGACGACATGAGAGGACATTTGTGTTAACAAATTATACATATTATCCTTTCAATTCTAAGGAGGCAATGAGTGACACTATAAACAGGTCATAACTTCACACAAGCATTGTACATTCACAATCACCTACCTAAGTTCTGTGTTGTCCATGAGTTTCCACAAGCCATTTTTAACTTAATCATCAAAGGTTCATTGTACATCCACAATCACCTAGTTGAGCTGTGTGTCCATGAGTTTCCACAATCCATTTCTAACTTAATCATTGAAGGCTCTTTGGCTGATACAACGTTGACGTTGTTCACAATAACCTTGTTTTGTGCTCAAATCATCATCTTCCAGTATAGCCCATCGAAATTAGTAGTGTGTTATTCACCTTTATCACCCTTTCTAATTCTATCAGTGGTGTCACCTCTTGTTGTCCTTCACCCTTCGAAGAGGAAGACACTTCGTCGTCTAAAGACATACCTTCCAGAAACTGACGGACAGACGAAAGTTTTAAATCATTGTCTAAAGACATACCTTCGTTGCTTTGCTAGCGACGAGCCTAATTAGTGGTTCACATTCTTGCACTTGGCAGAATACTAGTATAATACGTCCCACCATTCAGCAATTAGCATGCCCCCCTTCACGGCTCTCTATGGCTGACTGCCACCCTTTGTGCCTGCTTATCATTCGAATGCAATGACTGTCCCGTCCTTGGATGTCATCCCGCATCACAAGGATCAGCTTTTGCAAAAACTGAAGCATCGCTTGCATCATGCTCAACACAAAATGAAGCAATGGCACGATTGTAAGAGATGCGATAAAGAGTTTGAGTGGTGACTATGTTTACTTGAAACTTCAACCCTACAGACAAACGTCTATTCACTGCGTCCCTCACAAAAACTTGCTCACAGATACTACGGTCCATTCAAAATCCTCCGCAAGCTGGGTCTAATCGCGTACAAGCTCGGTCTTCCTTCCGCTGCTCGGATCCATCCAATCTTCCATGTGAGCCTTCTTAAAGCCTACCACGCTGATCCAATAGTTAGGTTCAAGCTACCTCCTGCTCTAGTTAACGGTTCCCAGCTAGTTGCAACTCCATTAAACATCTTAGGCCACCACATCATACAAAAACGTGATGGGAAAACAGAGACAGAGGTGTTCGTTCAATGGGATGCACTAGATGTCTCTGAGTATTTGTGGGAGCCTCTCATAGCCATTTCAAATCTATTTCCGGATTTGAATCTTGATGACAATATTTTTTTCAAAGGTGGAGACTGATGTTACAGGAGCAGGTGTTGCTGTAGAGGCTACTGAACAAATCAACATTGTAGAGATAGCTACAGGAGCAAAGTGCTGTGCAGGAAGCACTGACATGGCCACAGAAACCAATAAAGCAACTTCCTTCTCTTAATATCATGGACCAGAGAATTTGTTCCACAAGGCCCAAGTGTGATGTAAAGAAGCTCAGGTAGCTGGATCAATATATATAAGCTGCAGCCTATTAAGTCCAGAATATAGGATAACTAAGTAGTTACTTTCTTTTCTTTTTTTAGGTGTATGATATAATTTACGGTTTCTGTGGTGGGAGTAGAGTATAGAAAAGACATTAATCCCCTTTTAGGCGGAGGAAACTTTTAAGAAAAGAATTAATTTGTTATTGCATCTCTTTCAGGAGTAAACCAAGCTTGAATCTGGGAATTTCCTCTATCGCTGCCATTTGCTTCCTTAATAGTAGCTAGTTACTACAAGGAGTAGAAAGACTCCCCTTTTCCATTTACCAAGGAAATTGTTGATCACTCTCTATTAGCCAATGTGAAAACCTATATTGTGCGAATATTAATCTTCAAGAGCACATCACAATCTACGATTTGTGGATGGTACTTCAGGACATGATGATGCAATAATGTGCAAGGATTTCTTATTACCTTGGAAGGTCCTACATGGGTATGATTTGGAAATTGAAGCAAGGCCATATTTTCTGTCTTAAGCACTTGGCTCATTTGTTTGTTACATACTTTATCATATGGAAAGATAGTGAGAGGAGGCTAAATAGTTTACGTATCATCTAATAATTGAAAAGAGAAAGCTTGGGTGACTAATTTCATATTGCTTAGATGATGTGCGCATCGAAGTCAATGAGGAGCTTGATGATCAGATCGTGATCAGGATTTTCAAGTATGGGTTGAGTTCCAAATGCTTTTAATACTCTATCAGCAAGAAGAAAGCCAACAATTACAAACAGTTTCTTAAAAGAGCCAAAAAGTATGTTAATGCCGAGGAACTCGTGGAGGCCAAAAGAGAAAAAGATGGTTCCCTTAGAGAAAAGAAGAAAGATAAGAAGCAACAACATGAAAAGGGCACAAGGGCAAGCTAGATAATTAATTGAGGTCAAAGGAAGGATGATTCTGAATGTGTGGAGTAGAAGAATAATAAGGTGCCCTGGATGTGTAGACTAACTACACACCCTTTAATGCCTCCATAGAGTACATTTTACTAAAGATACAAAACAGGACCATATGCATTGGCTAAGAAGTTGAAGTGTCCAAATAGTAAAGACATAAGGGCAAATATTTTTGATATCATTGGGACATGAATTAATGTCATCACCTGAAAGAAGATATTGAATTCATGATTCCTTGAGGTCTTCTTACATAAAGGATGTGGATTGAAGAGCTAACCTGTCGTGCTAAATCAAGACATGGAAATAGTTGGTGAGGTTCACATGATCTTCAAATTAAGGAGATCGGGTTATGTACATCCAATAAAATAAGGTCAACACTATAACCTTCATTGAAGAGCTTATGTTATGTAAGTTAGGTTGAAAGTGCTAAACTTGGGGCAATACCCAAAGAGAAGAAGATGTGGTTCACTATAACCTTCGTTGAGGAACAAGCTAAAGGCATTATGCGCCCACACTTCGGCACACTAGTGGTCACCATGATGGCGGCCTAGTACAAAGTCCACCAGATGCTTGTGGACAATGCCTGCTTAGTGGATATCTTGTATTGGTCAACGTTCAAAAAGCTAGGAAAATCCTAGGATTAGCTTACCCTAGTCGACTTGCCTTAATTGGCTTCGCATGAGGTACATGACGTTAAAAGGAGGATCTATGCTCCAAGTCACAACGACTGATCAAGAACATAACATTATTGTGTGGTCAGTTTTTTAATTGTTTTGAAGTGTCTAAGCATTTACC
>JAJIYU010018721.1:0-11084 GCA_030144865.1 Tinospora cordifolia
TTGTTCTATTATTTGTATAATTACAAAATAATTCTTATACAAATAATATTTGATAGATTGATTAATCAAATGTTAGGTAATCCTAATATTTTATTTTCCTCCAATCATTTTAGAATTTCTTTCTCAATTTTATTTCATTGATATCTTCTTTTGTTGACAAAATTATGGGGTATTACATACAACCACTCCCTATCCCTGAATGGAAGTAGGATAACATTGCCTAGGAACTAGAAAGGAGACAAAAACTATGAAACACTACGAAGTTGCTCAAGTATACCACTAAATGAACTGAAATGATAAATGAAGTCCAATTCATTTCTATAATCCATGTGCAAGTTCAAATTTTCTCAAGAACTTCTCAGGGGAGTGAAATTTAAGAAAAAGGGACGAAACAAAATGAAATGAACACCTCAAATGATTTAGGCAACCAAAATTCATTCATTTGCACAATTAAGAGTGTACTTCCTTGATAAGCATCAAGGGAATCTAAATTTGGAAAGGAAATGGGGAAAAACCTAGCCACTAAAAAGATTTAAATTTTTATTAAATTCATGTAAACCCAAAAATGCAGGTTAAGGGCCTAAAATCTTAACAATATGAGTGTTAAGAATTTATTTTAAATTCATGTGGACCCAAAAATAGATGACCATCCCTAAGCATGTGCAAGTCACAAGGGGGATAATGTTAGCATGACATGTGATCATATACACTATGCTCTACACACCAAAAACGTCCCAAGTAACCACAATTAGAAGTCACATGAACATGATTATGTGTGCCCATTTACACCATAATCTTCACATCTCAAAGGAATAAAAAGGGAAGTTGCTGAATTTTGTGGAAATGAAATGATTCCAAGATAAGAAACCAGCCCATGATCACATTTAACAAGGTGTTCACAACCCTATCTATGTTCAAACGTCCAAAGAAAGGGGATTAGAAAAGTTTCCTAAATTAGAAGATACCCTAATCTTAGCACACATAAGGGGAATGACCATCATATCGTCAATTTAAAACCTTAGCCGTCACTTGTGCTTAAGCAACCCTAATTAGAAGTTTCTAAACCTTAGATGCTCTCTAATCTTGATGTCTAAAGAAGATTTGCATGTTGATTTATGTAAATCACCCATAGAAACAAAGCCAACTAAAAACCCTAGTGTGTATACTCCCGTGACATGACAAAGGAAATGATTCCATGAAATGTATGAGTAATGCCCAAGTAAATGAATTAATTATGAAACATGTTATGAGCACAAAATCTGATCTAGATGGACATCCTAAATGGTTTAGAAGTTGTTCTAAATCTGATTTGTGTTTACACACATAAAGGAAACAAAAAAAAAAGATCCAAAGAGTTTGTGCAAACATGATTAGGAAACCCTAATCTTAAGGGGGGTTTATATAGATTTTCAAGAGGCTAGGGTGGGACATCTTGGGCAGCTAGGGCAGCTCACAATTGAGCGACTTTCCATTGCTAAAGGGGACAGTTTGCATAGAATAGTTCAAGATCACTCAAGAACCGAAGTTTAACACGTTTATGCTAATTTGAGTTTCTAGCATGTTCATGCATCTTTTATTTTTAGTTTAACACGTTTATTTTTAGTTTTCAACATGTTTAATCATTATTTAAATTCAATTTATCATGTATTGTTCTAAGTATTCATGATACCATGCCATGCCTAGTTTCCATGCTTAGGTTTGATTTGAATTATGAAGCATGTTATACATTGTTTTCATGATATTTGAATGTTTTATTCTTGACTTTATTATTCTGATTTTTGATTCATGAATATGTGAGATTTATGTTTGAGACTTTGAAGTTTATGATCCACGTATTGCTATAGTAATCCAAGTGATGTTATGGGGGTTTTTTACATAAACTTAGTGTATATGGATCTCATCACTGGGTGTGGATGAGTATAAACCAAAGTAATTGAAATATGGACATGAGATCTTTATTCCAATAGAATATGACAAGATGAATTGTCTTTCCATCCAAGAGTGGAGTGTTTTGATAAGAACACCAAGGGATCAAAACCTTTTCAGTCTTAATGTTAACAATAACCAAATATGTTGTTTGAATCGCTTAATTGTTTATAAGCATTTGAATTTGGTTGTGCTTTTGATTTAAATTAGTAATTTAGTTGTCTCTAGATTGATCGACTGGGCTATGTGCTTACCCCTTCCTCTTTTATTTTTCGAGAAATTCAATCACGAAGAATTCTGAAATATGATAAGGTTTTAAATTTGGAAATTTATATGTAGGAGAGAATGTTGCCCTAATTTTGGTTGTTTAAATTAAGACTTCCGCTGAATTTAGAATTTTAAGATTGGGTCATGTACTCCATTTTATCAAATTAATAAAGTTTATGAATTTCTTTTATGTCTTATATTATTGCCTTATTTGACTTGACTCCTAAATTTGAGTTAAGTACTCTTGAATTGCATTAAGGTATAAGGTAATTGAAACAAAATGTCAAGTTGTGTACTTGTAAAGTAACACTGGCCCGACCCACATTGTGCTTAAGTCCAATAGAAAGTCTTAGGGGTTGGGGTGTTACAAGTGTGGTATCAGAGCCTAGTCATTAGATGTTTTGGGCTAGAAATAGAAAGTCAAGCCTAAACATGTGTTGTTGAGCTAGAATTAAAAAGTTTATTCTCATACCAATCGTGGTATTAGATTTACAAAGTATTAACTCAACTAGGTTTAACTTGTGCTTTGAGTTGAAATTAGAATGCCCTACCTTCTATTTTTGAAATTGAGAACTATTTTGGAAAGTGTTTTCAAAAAGGAAATGTATGTTTTGAAATGTTTTCTTTGAATGCAAAGACTGCAAGTTGAGCTGATAGTGGGTAAGCCTTGTTCCGAGTAAAGCTAAACATTAAAAGGGAAGAGGGTTATCTCACCCTAGAAAGTGCGGTTGCTAAGTAGACTTCGGTCTCATTGCCCAATTTGGAGGTTGTCCCACCAACTTGTACAAGTGGTGTGAGTTGAAAAACATCATTAGTTTCTGTAAAAGAAAATTAGAAGATAAAAATTAGGGCAAGAAACTGATTAGAAGTCGAAAAAGATTCTAAAAATGGTGTCTTGCCTTAACAAAAGATTGTGAGTCAACCAGATTGAAACCATGGGTCTAAGAAAGTGACCTTAGGTGGAAACATGGGTGAAATAATGGATCAAAAGTACAAAACCTTAGGACATAAGTTAGAAATTGAAAATATGTGAGAACATAATCTTTGTTTGGTCAGGACATGAGATCGAGAAGATTCTATATCTCTGGTTTCCATGTAGAATGGGATGCATAGGGATTTGGGGTATGGAGGCAGCTTGGACTTGGAGAATAATGGACCATGTTTCGTGAATGATTGGTGACTTTGGAAGAACTTGGTTCTCAATGCTTAGTTGGTGTAACACCTCAACCTCTTAAAAACAGGTTTGAGCTCAACCACAAGGCAAGTTGGGTCATATGTTACATTTATAAGTACACAACTTGCATCTCAATTCCTTTATTCTAGCTCTTATTGAACCTTTCATAAGTTTCTCACCTAAATTGATCAATTTTAAATTCAATAAGGCATTACAACTAGAAAATGGAATATTTCTAACTCTTTATTTATTGAAGAAAATAAAGAAGTACATTATTGAATTCATAATCGAGAGTATATAACTCAAAATTTTAAAATAAAAATTTAGCATAAGCCAAATAAATCTAAAGTGGGCAACATGCTCTTCCATTGAAAAAAGAAAAACTTTCCAACACTACTATCAGATTTCTATTGCCATCATATTCAATTTCTTGAAAATGTGAAAAAGAGAGGGGTAAGCAGATAGCTTAGTGGATCATTCATCAAATCACTAACACATCCAAATTTACACACTTTCATACATTAAGTGTTTCACACAACAAGTTGGTTTCAAGTTGACATTATGACTGAAAGGAAATCTATTCCCTTGATGTTCTCAATTTAGATCCCCTCTTTAGGGTGGAAAGACATTTATTTGTTACTTTCCATTAGATGCCACATACGAAGCATTCCTTAGTTGCACCTTCCAACCACATACTCCAATCATGTATTAAGAATACCCATAGCACCCATACAAGTCACTATGACATTACGTAGTTCTTATCTTCACTTTCTTATATTTAAAATCACATAATCATTATACTTAATCAAAATATTAAATCTCAGAATTTAAACATTTAAGAAAGCATGGAAACACACATAGTATGCTTGAAAACTTAAAAGCAAACCTAAGCATGATATGATCTCATGAATGACTAAAAACATGCAACACGCTAAATTGAAATTTAAATATAATCAATCATGCTAAAACTAAATAAATCATGTTATAAATTGAAAAATAAACATGTATGAACATGTTAGGAACTTGAAATAAAAGATAGAAATTCTAGAAATCCCCTCCACTTCAATCTGAGTTTCTTGTTAAATCCGGCAAAGGTTCTCCTTATCTACCACTTTCTGAACTTCAAGAACTTTCAACCACCAACAAAAACACTCAAAAAAACTCTCTAGAAGACTGAAATTAAAGCTTCTCACTAGTGGACACAAGAAAAGTGAGAAGAGATGCCAAGAAGAGGGCTTAGAACAAGCAAAGAGAATGAGAGCACGAAGGGGTTTATATAGATGTTCAAGAGCACTAGGGGGACGTCTTGGTCAGTATTGGGCAGCTTGGGCTACTCACAAAGTTTGGGCAAGTTTCCAAACAAGAGAGGACGGTTTGCTTTGGAATAGGCAAGTGTGCTCATGAGACCACTAAGACTTGCTAATTTCATATGAGTTATTATTTGATTCCCTAGCATATTTCTTATTTAATTTAATTGAATATTTTTAGACTTTGAACCATCTAATCTCAATTGGGATGTCCCACATTAGGCTGGTTCATGGTTTAGAAATCTGTCCTAGACAACACTTTGCTTGGTCATCACACAAACACACAAAGAATACTTTCACAATTTCTTATTTCTTGGACATCAAACATGGGTATACACTATTAGATTTGAGGGGACATCATAATAGTCAAAGATGTTCATCTTGGTTCCAAGAAACTATATAAACAGGGTTGCTTACATGTGTGCACACACACATATACATGGTTGGGCAAATTTTGGCTTAAGTGGGTGTAGGTGGATACACAATCAAGTGGGGGTGTATATGGAATCATGTCTCGTGGTTTCTAGACCATACAAAACTCTAATAATGTGGGTGTACTGAATTATTTGCATGGGACATAGAATCATTTTACAACGATTTAACTAAAGGAAACATCCCATTGAGCTTTCAGTAGGGTGAGGGTACACATGATAATGGTGTTTCACCCATGTAACTTGCACATGCTTAGGGTGGTCATGATTTAATGGCTTCACAAAAATTAAATTAAAATTAATATCTTCTTATTTATACAGAATTATAACCTATAGTTTTGGAATGACATGAAAAAATCAAGAATTTCAATATATGGTTTGGCCAAATTGGTTTTCATTTACTTTCCTTATTTAGAACCCACTGAAGACACTATGAAATGAAAATTCAAATCTTGGCCAATTGTCCTGATTGTTGGATATGTTATTTATTTTGTTAATTCATGTCATCTCATTTCGTTTTTGATCATTTCGACTCCCCGAAGTACCCTAAATGTTATTTCTTTTTAATTTGGACATCTTGAAGGGCGTTTGGCAAATGAAAACCCTAATCTTGATCAATTGTTCTAATTTTTGGATATGTTGTCCAATTAGTGGTTCATGTCACCTTACTTCGTTTCATGTTGTTTTGAGTCCCTAAGCGTCACCAAATGAGACTTTTGGAAACCTACCAAATATAGCCCTGAAATAAACCCAGTTTCATTTTGCACCCAATTTCACTAAATTGATCTTGAATTTTATTTAATTAAATACAAAGTTTTCGGGCTATTACAACTGGTATGTGATGGTTAGGTATAGGCTTGAGAAACCTTAGCTATTGAGACATTTGCAAAATTGTTTGGGTGTGGCAATTTTTTGAGTGAAAGTCTATGTGGAAGGGGTAGAGTGGTATGAGACACTTGAACCTGGAAGCCTAGATGGAAGCTTGAAATTTTTTTATGCTAGCATGAACTTGTATGATTGAATGATTGTTTGAAAAACATGTTTGATTTGTTTATATGTATGTCATATGAAACCAAATCATATACCCAAGAATAAACAAAAACCTAAAAGCATAAACTGTTAGACCATTGAACAAATTGAGAACCTAGAGTCATGATAGTACAAATGTTTGATGAGGCAAATACTGACGAGGTGTTAAATTTATAGACAATGGCTGCAACGAGAAGATATGTTACTCGATTCACCACTTTTGACATGACGAAGCAAATGGATCAGAAATGACCTGTTGGCATGGACGCTCGAATGGAGAATATAATGAATGAAGTTGCTCCGAGGGTTATGGATCAACTGATGAGGGTTCTACCCCAGATACTCCGTCAAGTAGTACCTCAACTTCAAGTGTCTTAACCCATCCAAGTTTAGCAACCAGCACTGATAGCCCAAGCGCCCAAACGTTAGAGGGCTCAGGAGGATTAGGATGATGAGAAATAGAAGAAGATGCTGATGGAGCTACAGAAGCTCCACCCTCCACATTTTGAAGGTACAACTGACTGTATCACGGCAGACTACTAGTATCAAGAGATGCAAGAGTATCTGAATATATTGAAGGTGACTAGGTCAAGAAGGGTGGGACTGGCCACACACTACATTAAGGGACTGGCCAAAAGTTGGTGGCGTATGATGAGGATGGACCGTAACATGGATGTTGATGCTATGAGCTGGGAGAAATTTGTGGAGATATTTTATGAAAAGTTCTTTCCAAAAATGACCTTGAGCAAGTTACCCAAGGACTTTGTCTGACTGATTCGAAGGGACATGATTGTAGCTGATTATGAAAGGAAGTTCACAAAGCTAGCCAAATTTTCACCAAACCTGATCAGGGAAGAAAGAATGAAGGCTAGTCATTCTGTATAGGTTATCACGATAAAGATCCAAACGATAGTGAAAACACTGAGCCTAAAGACTTATAAAGATGTTATGGAAAAGGCCCTAACTCTGGAACAAGAAATCAACCTAGAGCAACGAGTGAAAGGAAAGAACAAACGAGCTGGGAAGTACAAGAGTTGTGGGAAAACACCACAGAGACAAAGGCAGCAAAAGGAAGAGTCTAGAGAACAAGCAAAAAGGCTGGGACTATATTATTTGTGTAGGCAAAGGAGCCATATTGCAAGAAATTGTCAAACTACAATAGCTCAGGTGCCTCAGCAACAGTAATAGCAAAACACTCAGGGGGGAAGTCAGAATGGTTGTCTTCAAGCTAGGCTATAGTAACAGAACAACAATCAAGGGCAAAACTAGGGCTGTGGTTAGAACCAAGACAGAATGTTTGTCATTGAGACTCAGGAAGACCAAGTTCCTACAGTCGAAGGTATGTTCTTATTATTTAGCATTGCTGCAAGACTATTATTTGACTCGAGTGCCTCTAACTATTTTATTTCTGAAGAACTATCTAATAGGTTACAACTTGTGACAAAAACACTACCCATAACTTTGAATGTGTGCACACCAATAGGGATCACTGTGACTTCTAAAAGAATGTGTAGCTGTGACCTAAGGTTTGGGGATAAACTCTTAACATTTGATCTATGAACCTTACCTTTTTATGACTATGATGTAATCTTGGGATGGATTGGTTAGACTAGCACCAAGCCCAAATAGATTGTCCTAAAATATGAGTAACCATAACACTCCCTTTTGGGAAAGCCTATAAAATCAATGGGGATATGTAGAGACTACCAAGAAGTCCAACTATAGCCATGCTGAGCTGCTTAAGGTAGAAGAATGAGTTCGAGGAACTCTTTGAAGAAAAACTTGTTGAACTAAAGAAAACCCAAGACCTAGCAGTGATTAGTGAGTATGAGGATGTGTTTCCAAACGACTTACCTAGACAACCACCTGTAGAGAATTAGAGTTCAAGATTGAACTTCACCCAGGAACCAATCTTATAGCCTTACATCATTACAAAATGGCTCTAGTAGAACTGATCGAGTTGAAGTCTCAACTCGATGAACTCCGAAGAAAGGTTTTATCAAGCCAAGTGAGTCACCTTAGGGAGCTCATGTACAGTTCGTGAAGAAGAAAGATGGTTCTATGAGACTATGTGTTGACTATCAGAAGTTGAACCAAGCTACCATAAAGAATAAGTATCCTCTACTGAGGATTGATGGCCGATTTGATCAATTGAGAGGAGCCACTCATTTCTCAAAGATTGATCTTAGGTTGGGTTATCATTAGTTGAGAATCTAGGAGTCCGACATATACAAGACAGCCTTTAGAATGAGATACATACATTTTGAATTCACCATGATGCCCTTTTGTTTGACCAATACCCCAGTAGCATTCATGGATTTAATGAACTGAGTGTTTAGATAATATCTTGACCACTTTGTGGTGATATTCATGGACGACATCTTGATTTACTCAAAAATAGAAACTGAACACTTGGAACACTTGCGAATAGTGTTGAAAACCCTCAAATGGCACCAAATATATGTCAAGTTCAACAAGTGTGAATTTTGGATGAAAACGGTCAAGTTCCTTGGTCATGTCATATCAGCAGAAGGCATCTCTATAGACCTAGAGAATGTGGAAGCTATCATGGATTGGAAGCAACCATAGACAGTTACAGAGATTAACAGTTTCTTAGGCTTAGTTGGATACTATAGAAGGTTCATCCAAGATTTCTCTAAACTAGCAGAACTTATGACCAAGCTAACCAGGAAGGGAGTTAAGTTCAATTGAGATGAGAAGTGTGAACAATCATTTCAAGAACTAAAAAAGATATTGACAATGACCCCTACCTAGTTACTTCAACCCATGGTGTTACCTTTATCCTTTATAATGATGCTTCACTAAGTGGACTGGGAATAGTATTGATGCAAGAAAAACAAGTAGTCGCTTATGCCTCATGAGAACTGATGGTCCATGAGAAGAATTACCCTACTCACAACCTGGAGTTAGCTACCACCATTATATTTGCCTTGAAGATTTAGAGGCCCTAAAGATTTGGAGATACTACCTCTATGATGAGATATTCGATCTGTTTTCGAATCACAAGAGCTTGAAGTACATCTACACCCAAAAGGAGTTGAACCTCAAGCAACGGAGATGGATGGAGTTCTTGAAAGACTATGATTTTCAACTACACTGCCATCCAGGGAATGCCAATGTGTTGGCCAATGGCTTGAGTAGGAAGTTCAACAAACAGGACGAAGAAAAGGGTCAAATGTACTAGTTGATTGAAGACTTTAGGTCGGGTGTAACCTTGAATGACAAACAAGCCTACTTCTATAGCATGTCTTGCCAACTGGCTCTACTACATCAGATCAGGGAGGAGCAGAGGCAAAACAAGTGGCTTGTAGGCCTAATAAAAAGAGTAAGACAGGGTAAACATACTAACTTTAGGTTAGATGCAAAAAATATCCTAAGGCTTTAGAGAGAGGATCTTTATACCTCAAAATGAATGTAGTAAACAAACCATACTAAATGTGGCTCATCATACGAAGTACACAATGCATCCAAGTGGAGATAAGATGTACCAAAACCTCAAAAAGACATAATGGTGGAGAAGAATAAAGAAAGACATGGCTAAACATGTCTCTAAGTTCTTAACTTGTTAACAAGTTAAGGCAGAACAATGTAAACCCTCTAGAATGTTACAACCACTACCTATCCTTGAATGAAAGTAAGATAACATTGACACGGACTTTGTGAATGGTTGCCCAGAAACCAGAAAGGAGAAGACACTATTTGGGTAATTGTGGATCGTCTTACTAAGTGGCTCATTTCCTACCACAAACCATGTCAATAAGCTAGGAGAACTCTATGTGAAGGAAATAGTAAGACTTCATGGTGTACCTAAGACGATTGTATCTGACACAAACTCTCGCTTTACTCCTCAGTTATGGCAGTGTCTACAGAAGCAGTTGGGCACTAAGCTCACTATGAACACTGCTTTTCACCCTCAAATAGATGGGCATCTGAGTGAGTAATCTAGACCTTAAAGGACATGTTGAAATCATGTGTTCTCAACTTTAAGGGGTGCTGGAGCAAGTACTTGCACTTAGAAGAGTTTGCCTGTAAAATAGTTATCAGACAAGTATTAAGATGGCTCCATACGACGCTCTCTATGGAAGACCCTGCAGATCACTAAGTTTTTGTGATGAACTTGAAGATCATGTACTAACTAGGCCAGACTTGGTGCATGAAATGAACAACCAAGTCAAACTAATATGAAAGAGGTTGGTTATAGCTTAGTGTCTTCAGAAGAACTATGTTGACAAGAGAAGGAGACCCTTAGAATTTCAAATAGGTGACAAGGTATTTCTGAGGATTAGTCCTCAAAAGGGAATTAAGATGTTCGAATTTAAGGTGAAACTATCACCCAGATTTGTCAGACCCTTTGAGATACTTATAAGAATTGGAGATGTGTTTATTAGTTGGATCTACCTAATCGGATGACTTCAGCTCACAATGGTTCCACGTGCTGATGCCGAGGAAGTATGAATCGGATCCCTTACACATAATCCATTGAAAAGAAGTGAACATCTAAGATGATGGCACTTATGAAGAAGTGGCAATTAGAATGTAACACCCAAATTTTCGACCGGACCTCCGTTCACGTGTTATGCCACGTGTGGATTGTCGTCCGATGAAAATCGAGATGCTACTAAAATTTTCTTCTATCAAAAATCTTAATCTTCAGAATACCGTTCAAATCATAATATATTTGTTCTTAAATCAATATTTCGGTAATAATTTGTTAAAATCATACATCAAAAGGGTTCTCAAAATATTTACCAGATTAAGCGACACAAATTATCAATAACGCAGCGGAAATCCTTAAAATCATTTATTCGGACTGAAATTATTAAACAAATAAAGTCATTTAAAGGTAAAACAATTAAATTTAAAACCAAAGTAAATTACATTAAGATAATCCAGTAAAGTACATAAAAACTTAACCTCCAAGTACCCTAT
>JAJIYU010018722.1:0-11082 GCA_030144865.1 Tinospora cordifolia
ATATATATTAATTACATGGAACCCACAATAAGGCACCAATATATATGTGTGAAGAAGAGATATATTCTCACTTTCATTTTCACTCTCTCATGCTTCAAAATTGGGAAGGAAAAGGAGGAGGGAAAAAAACGAGAAAGAGGAAAGAAAAATATAGAGAACGGAAAAGAGAAAAGAGAAAGAAGAAGAAAGAAAAGAGGAAAAAAAGTAGTGTATTTTCAAAGATTTGACACTTTATGTAAATTATTTTTACCTCTTTTCAATGCAAAATAGATAAGACAGTTGTTTATAGTAAAAGTGATAGTTTATTGCATGGGGTATATTTTCACTTAGAGTAAAATTGCACAATATGAGCACCATTGTGTTTATATCATAGAGTAGAACACAAATATAGAACTTATTCATACCCATGTAGGTCCAAAAAATTTATATTATAATTGGAAATGAACAAAGAGGGGGTATATGTGTTGATAATAAAATTTTAATTGAGAGGTACAAAATTGTCAATAATGAGATTCTGGACTCAATGAAGCTAAAATTAAGATTTTTGGATATTAATTGATATTTTAAATTTGCATTTATGCAATTTGAAGAAATTAATAGATTAATAATAAACGTATATGAGATTATATAATGTAATGTATGCATTAAGTAATGTTATATACTTAAGGATATATATATGAACATTTAATACATAATGTAATACCCGAAAAGTTTATTAGAACTCCATGTCACTAGTGAACTGTTAAAATAAAAATAATTAATTAGATAAATGAGAAAATAATAAGATACTCAAAAAATCATATAGAATAAGCCCCAATAAACTTAAAATAAATATAAAAATAATATAAATTTAGAAAGCACAAGAAATAGCGAAGAAAAGATACAAAAAGCTAAAATTTTATTAGTTACCGCGGTAAACCGAAGTGATGACCGCAGTAATCCCGGACAAACCCAAAAAAATGGAAAGAAATGTGTCGCCCTATTTACCGTGATCAGATCGCGATAATTCTATAATTACCACGGTAATTCTAAGGTGACCGCAGTAATTGCAGGAGAAAAACCCAAAAATGAGCAAGAACATTGGCCTGATTACCGTGGCCAGCGACTACGGTAATACCTATTACTGCGATAATTTTCAGGTGACTGCAATAATTCATTGTTTTTTATAAAAATGAAATGTTTCCACAAAAACCCTAAATCTGGATTTCTTGCGCTACAACTCACTGTTTTCTCTTCCAAACTCTCACTAAGCTTTACAATCTTGTTTCTTAGCTTTTCTTTTGAGTTCTTAGGGTGATTGGAGCTCATTCAAATCCTTCTCTACCATTCTCAAGCTTAGATTCACCAAGAGCAACATCAAGAAAGGGGGATTCGAGTTGAGGCACAGTTGGAAACGATTTGTGTTGAGGTAAATCATGAAAGCCCACTTGGAATCTTGCTTTCTCAGCATTGTAAATTGTTTTCCTTGAGTTGATGTGTGTTTTCAGCCTAATGTGTGTATATTGAGGTGTTAAACACATGTCGCCGATTCTGGAGACTACGGCAATGCGAAGCATTGTCCCAGTAATCTATCGTGGGCCCCGTCTTTTCTTTTGTTTTTGTTCTGGCCATGGGTACACTGTGGAATACCAATGCAAATGACATAAATGTAGGATTTTGACCATGTATGGAATGCCTTAGACTCACATTAACTTATTATTAATCTTATAGATTAAAGGTCCAAACACGTGCGGTGAGAAGTAACGACACAAGGGAAGAAGATACAAAAAAAGGTGGGTGTGATTTCCATACTCTCTAGCCTTATCTAATTTGTGAATGCAAAGCATGTTGTATGTTTACTTTTAATGAACACCAAGAAACATGCTAGGGAATGCTTGATTGATCTTGATTGGAATGGCTTGATGTGTGTCCATGATGTTTGGTTTATTTGTGTTATAACATGCATTGATAGATACTTCATGCCTTGATCTCCATGAATGGTCGAACATACCCAATTTTTTACTTTAAATGTTACATATGACGACCATATGTGAATTGGAATGGAATGTGCAATTAAAGAAGATTAAGGTAAGATTAATAATTCGATGTACCAGGGTGATGACCGACCTTTGGGCGTCATCGTGGGTATCCCTACCAGAGCTAACTACGGCAGACTTCCATCCTTAGATCATGGTCCCGAAAGGTAATCGACCCTTGAGAGTTACCCCTGGATTCGCTTCTCGACCACATGAAGACATTGAGAGTAGGGCTCTTATAGTCTTGCATACAACAAAATAACCAATATAGTGTTTAAAATGTCCTAATGTAATGAAAGTGTTTGCATGTCTTGTATTTTGGTTTGTATAATCCTAACAATGTGTAGGGATGATCCACTAGGCTCTCGAGATCAGCCCATTATTTCATTTCAGGTGATCATTGACACTACAGGAGTAGACTAGCCATGAGAGGCTGTCTTTTGGTCGAGATCTCACTGGGAGGTTGTCATATTTGTTTATTTTGGTTTAATGTTTTATCATTTTGTTGTAAATAATTTGAACCGGGCATGTGCCCTCTAGCTTTTAAATTGTTTCACATGTAAATTAAATATTTTGGGACTTAGGCATGTTGGGCCATGTTTATACCTTCATACTATGCAATAGAAATGATTCTAAAATTTTTATCCACTGCAAAGGGTTTCTTTTGGTTAAATATGCTTTCACTATTGATTTTGTAAGTATTCAGAACCGTTGCATGCATTTTCTTAATGCATCTCATTTTATTGAAAAAAAAATCGACATTTTAATTATTAGTGTATGTTTTACATTGACTTCGTAACATATTTGAAAGAAAGTTTGAAGCATGAGATAAAATTAGATTAAGAATGAACTGCACGTGGCCTCCGACTCTCGACGAACGACCTAAGCCCAACGTCCCCTGCCGAACGGGGGCGTGCTATTTCTGTGCGCAACCCAACGACTCATCGCACGGATAGAGAGAGGGAAGCTGGGAGTTGGGGTGTTACAAAGTTGGTATCAGAGCCTAGGCTTTAAATGCCTTGGGCAACAAAAGAATTTTGAAATGTTTTTGGGTAAATGAATAGATGTGACTATTAGGTGGCTAGAGTTCTAGAAAAGACTAGAATAATGCCAGCGTGTCCGAGTTGTTACTTGCAGATGGGATGCAAGTACTGAGAGGTATCCCTAATAGTTTGATGCCTTTTCAAGGAGGTGTCCTTGAGGGTCTAATGCTATTCTTTTTTTTTTTTTTTTTTTGGGGGGGGGTGGGTTTGTTGATGCCTGCTCTGAGGGGGTGTCCTTGAGGGTTGATGTAACATCTCGAAAAAAAATTCATATGAAAATTGAATTTTTACTTAGAAAATTATACAAAATTGACGAATGAGAATTTTGGCAAGTCCTAGTTACCCAAATGAGGGATAAAAATCAATTTAAGTGATTTTTGGAAGAAAAATATGATTATAATGCGTTAAATGGGATATCATAGCCAAAAATACAAGGATATGTGAAAATTTTGATGAAAACCGAAAGTCAATCGGGATCGAGATTTGGCAAAAATCCGAAAAGAAAGCAAGAAATTCGGTTGAAAAATAAAAGAAATAAACTTAAAATGCATCCTACGGTCCCAAAACAATCTGCCAAAATCCAACGAATGGGATTAAAGCCAAAACAAATGCCTAGGTGCACTGGATCATCAAGATCGAATGGCCAGAGATTCACATACATAACTTGAGGATGATCGTACGGCTAGAAGAGAGTTCGTTGATTGCAAAATCAGATCTGCACACTGTGATCGAGGATCATCGGACGGTTCAGGTCAAAGTCGCATGATTAGATCACGAACGTTGATGCGCTCGAGGATCATTGGACGATTCAGATCAAAGCCGTTTTGATTAGATCGCGATCGTTGATGCGCTCGAAGAAATCTAACGGCTGAGATCAAGAATTCGAATTCTGTTGATTTATCCGAGATTAATCCAACGACTCCAATCAAAATCGAATGCATGTCTCGAGAAAAATCCGAGGAACCAGATAAAATTCAAAATTTAAATTACGAAAATTACCGAAAAAATAACGAAAAATATTAAAAAAATTCCAAAAATTCCAAAAAATAGTTTCTAAATTCTAAAAAATATATCTAAAATTCAAAAAAATTTCAAAAAATACTCATTTTGCTCCAAAAATTAGAAAGTATGAAATTAGGGAGAATTAGGATGTTTTATTCAAAGGACACAAAACTTTCTAATTTTCTCCCTTGAAAAACCTATATAAACCCCCCTAGGCTCATAATTTCATTCATTCCAAAAAAATAAGAGTTGAATGCTCCTCTTGTTTTCTCAAAGCCTTCTTCTTGGCACTTTTTTCCATCTTTCCCTTCTTGTGTGTGTGAGAAGTTCTCCAATTGGGGAATTAAATTGGGCGATCTTCATTAGCATTAGTACGTGGGGGGAATCGCTGCCGAAATTCAAGAAGAAAAGCGTCACAAGGTAGAAGTGATTTCTAGAACACCCTTCTGTTCTTATTTGAATTCATGGCATGCTCATTATTGTGTGTTTTTCACTAAATTCAAAGGTTTTCAACTTTAGTTCTAGAATTTTAAATGTTTATCTCAATATTTCAGTTTTGATTCATGTTTGAGAAATCATATCATACATGCCATATTAGTATCATGCTTAGGCTTTTAAATTAAAGTATGATGCATGTTTTATGAGTATTTCATAAATTGACTATGTATATTCTAAATTTTAGTTTGATTTCATATTCTGAAATTTATTTTATGAGATCATGATATGAGAATTAATCAAAGACGATAGAGATAATAACCACGTACCACCATAGTGGTCATGGCGACGCTATGGATGTTTTCTTCATATGAGTTAGGTCATATGGTTTTCAGACCTAAGTACTTGAGGGTCGTGTACCACTGGTGGGTCACCATGTGTAATGGGTTGATGCCGACATGTGCCACTAACGGGTTGATGCCGAGTGGGCCCTATTTACTTAGTTAAGAACATCAAGGGATTAAAGGCCCTTTTGGTTTGAGACTCAACTTGAACAAATTGTTGTTTGAAATGCCTAATGATTGCAAGTATTTGAATTATGATTGTGTTATGAGTTTGAATGAAAGATGGTTGTTCGAAAAGGATCCACTGGGCTATGTGTTCACTCTTCCTTTCTTATTTTTTAGGAACATGAACCCATGGAGCTGTTAAATATAGATAGTTTTTTAGAAAGTTTCTACAGTATTATATATATATTTTTAGAATTTTTAGGGCATGCTGCCCAAAGTTTTTATGTTTTTCTACTGAAAAGTATTTTGAAGACTTCTGCTATAATTATTAGTTCTTTTTGAAGATTTTAGTACTCTCAATTTCTATTATGAATAAAATAGTTTAAAATTCTTTGTCTTTTTTAATTTGCCTTGATTTTATTGAAAATTTTGTATTCTTAAATTTTATACAAAGGCATGAGATATTGAATAGAAAACAACAAGTGTGTGTCACTTGTAATGTATCACCGGCTCGACCCGCCATTTTGTTAAGTCTACTATCAAGAGAACGGTGGCAAATGTACACTTCTAAAAGAGGCGGGGTTGGGGTGTTACAGTTGATGCCTACTCAGGAAGTATCCGAAACTTGGGACCGATGGTATCATAGAAGAGTGATAGAATCATAACTTGGCATAGGTTGACAGTTTGACAGACAACCAACTAGCCAAGTATCAAGAGCATAGGTTTAGTTAGAGATCGGGTGTTGCCAAAGAGGCCCAGTGGATCATAAAAGTAAATAAAAGCCTTTAGGACACAAGCTAGATACTGAAAATGTGTGAAACAAACATTTGATTGGTCAAGACACGAGGTTAAGAAGATCCTATATCCTTGGTCTCTATGTCGTATGGGACGCATAGGGATTTGGGGGTATGGAGGAATCTTGGACTTGGAGATTGACGGTCCATGTTTGGTGAATGATCGATATCTTTGGAAGAACTTGTACATACTATGTTTGACTGGTATGGAACGGTCAAGCATAGTGGGGCTTGCAAAGCCTTAGAAATCGAGACATTTGCAAAGCCTTAGAAATTGTGTGGGTGTATTGAAATCTTTGAGTGAAAGCCTATGCTAATGGGCAAGGGTGGTATGGAACACATGGACCTGGAAGCACAGATGGAAGCTTGAAATTTAACTGTGCTAGCATGTATTGCTTGCTTAATTAATTGAGTGATTTCTTGATATATATATATATATTTTGAGTATTGCCACACTAAACCAAACAAATCCAGCACCCTGAAAACATGCATGAGGGATGGAAACCTCAAGTACAACTTAGAAGCAAAAACCAATAGGCCACTAAACAATTGAAACATGAATCTAGTGTCATGGTAATACAGATAACACGAGAAAACAGCTTCAATCAAAGGGTTGTAAGATAAGAAAAAATACTTTGAAATCTAGGGAGTTTCATAGGTTGTAGGACCAATTGGTATCCAGAGTGTTGAGGAAAGAGGGCTGCGTAGCCAAGAGTGAAACCGAGATTTACTATGAACACCATTGAATGTTGAAAAAAAAATTCCATTTCATTATGATTGAACTATTGGATACTAAAGTAATCTTTGACTTGCAGATCATGGCTAGAACTAGAGGAAATGCAAGAAAGGATACTGGTAGAAATGAGAATAAAGATGAGTCGAGGTAGAAGGATGAGGAGACCTCAGTGGCAGTAGCACCTGTAGGGGTGATGGTGACGCTCGAGATGATCATCAAGATCACTCAAAGAGTAGTGGAGCAGGTTGTGAGGATCTTGTAGCCATAAAAGTTGACGCAATCACAGCCAGAAGCATAGCCTCAGCCTCAGACTCATCAAACACCGGTTCCCATTGGTCCAATAGCACAGGGCCGAAAAATCTAGAGTCATGGTAATCCGGATAACATGAGAAAATGACTTCGACCAAAGGGTCGCAAGATAAGAATAAGTATTTTGAAATGTGGGGATTTTCACAGGTTGCGGGAGCACTCAGTATCCAGAGTATTGAGGAAAGAGGGCTGCGTAGCCTAGAGTGAAACCGAGATTTACTATGAACACCATTGAATGTTGAAAAAAAATTCCATTTCATTATGATTGAACTATTGGATACTAAAGTAACCTTTAACTTGCAGATCATGGCTAGAACTAGAGGAAATGCAAGAAGGGATACTGCTAGAAATGAGAATACAAATGAGTTGAGGTAGAGGGATGAGGAGACCCCAGTGGTAGTAGCACCTGTAGGGGCGATGGTGATGCCTGAGATGATTACCAAGATCACTTAAAGAGTAGTGGAGCAGGTTGTGAGGATCCTGTAGCAACAGGTGCAGCTACAAACATTGACGCAGTCACAGCCAGAGGCACAGCCTCAGCCTTAGATTCATTAGACACCGGTTCCTATTGGTCTAATAGCACAAGGCCAACAAATTATGGATGATAGGTAGCAAAAGGACTTGTTGATTAAGCTCAAGAAGTTGTGACCTACTATCTTTGAGGGGATGGCTTATCATGCAGCAGCAGATAGATGGTTCACGGAGATGAAAAACCATTTGAATGTTATGGCGGTTACCGACCAGGAGAGTTGCACTTGCAGTGCACTAGTTTGTAGGACCAACCTACCATTGGTGGGAGATGATTATGAATAGCCCCACAGCGAATGAGACTGTTATGACATGAAAGCAGTTTAAGGCTCTATTTTATGGTCACTTCTTCTCTACGACAAAGACCAAACAGTGGCAGACTGAGTTCATCCAGCTGACTCAAAAGACCATGACAGTAGTTGAGTATCACTAAGCTGTCTAGGTTTGTCAAAGTGCTGATTAGGGATGAGCAGTCCAAGACCGACAGGTTTGCTAAGGGACTGAAGGTAGAGACCAAGAAGATAATAGCTCCTTTGAAGCTATTCACCTTTAGATAGACTATAGAAAGAGTATAGGTGGTCAAGCGAAACCTTGAGTATGAACATACATTGAGGAACAAAAACAAGATGTCGCAGCGAGGTCAGTCCTTGAAAGCCTTGTAGAAGAAGAAAAGTACGCAAGATGAGTACAAAGCACCTCAGGCTCAGGGCTAGACATATACTTATGATAGGCAGCTGACCTAGCAAGCGTGACTAGACCGTGCAGCTGACGATCAGAGAGAGAGAGGACTAAGAGGCAAGGGTTGTATTTTGTGTGCAACCAGAGAAGACATCTGGCTAGGTATTTTCCCACTAGAGCATTGGCTCCAACCCATCAGCAGCAGAGCAAACACATGGATAGAGTAGTCGCTCACAGTAGAGAAATCAAGCCTGACTATATGCCGCAGACGCCCAGATCAATCCCACTTTAACAGTGGGAAGAACGTTTCTTTTGTTTGGCGTCACTGTGTGAGTTTTGTTTGATTCAGGTACCACTAAGTCCTTCATTTCTGAGAACCCAATGGTTAGATTACAATTGGCAACAAGTCCCTTGTCAGTAACATTAGATGTAGCCACACCCATCGAGGCTACTGTGAGTTCAAGGAGATGCTGATCTTAGATCTGGAGACAAGTTGATTTTAGCTAATCTTTGTGCGCTTCACTTTTTATGATATGACGTGATATTCGGTATGGACTGGTTGAACCAATATCAAGCACAGTTCGACTGTTAGAGACAAAGGGTGACCCTAAAGTTACCCTCAAGAAAGGTATTAAAGTAGATGGGGATATGTGGAAACTATCAAGGAGTTCTATGTTAGCAATGCCATACAATGTAAAGCAGAAAGAGAACTTCAGACAGGTACTTGAAGAGGATGTAGAGACATCAAGAGAAATACAAACGGGAGTATGAAGATGTGTTCCCAGACGATCTACTAGGACTCTCACCACACAGACAATTGGAGTTCAAGATCAAGTTGCATCCAGGCATTGACCCCATAGCCATTCCACCCCAATAGAATGGCATTGATAGAACGGATTGAGCTGAAGACACAACTAGATGAGCTCTATGATAAGGGATTCATTAGACCTAGCGAGTCACCCAAACGAGCCCTAACAAACCCTAGTGCTGTTTGTGAAGAAAAAGGAAACCGACATTTTAATGATCAGTGTATGTTTTAAATTGACTTCGTAACATATTTGAAATAAAGTTTCAAGAATGAGATAGAATTAGAATGAGAACGAACCGCACATGGCCTTCGGCTCTCAACAAACGACCCGAGCTCGGCTTTTCCAGCCGAACAGGCGCGCACCGTCTCCGCATGCAGCCCTAATGACTCCTCACACAGATTGAGAGAGGTAGGAGCCAGGGTGTCACAAAGTTGGTATTAGAGCTAGGTTTATGAGATTATGTGTGGACTATAGGTGTAACACCCCAATTTTCGGCCGGACCTCTGTTCACGTTTTACCTCACGTGTGGATCGTCACCTGTCAAAAATCAAGATGCTACTAACATTTTCTTCTGTCAAAATCTTTTATTTCAAAGTTCAATCTCTAACCATTTGTTCTCTAGTTAATGTCTGAATAAAGTTCTTATATAAAACAGAAGAATCAAAGTAAGTTCTTGATACATTCAAAGATAATTTCATAAACAACACAGCATAATACATTAAAGACTATTATTGAAAGCAAATCGTTAAACAAGAAAAACCATTTAAAGATAAAATAAACTAATGTTGAAACCACAATAATTACTTTAAACCTATCCAGTGAAATAATTAAAACATAACCTTCAAGTCTCCTATCGCGGACGACCTCCCCCTGAGGTGTCCAATTAGAGTGCGAGTCTTCTGACGTAAGTCAACATACTTTACGTTCAGGTGTACCTGAAAATAAAGTGGGAGTGAGCTCGAAAGCTCAGTGGATCGATCCTACATATCACATGTATTATACAGACCTAATTCAAAACATTACAAATACTTTCAAGCATTAGACATTCAAACATTCATTTGTTTTAGTTATAATCTAAGACTGGAAGAGGGTTGAGATGTCTCTCAGTATTCCCTGTGATCCAATCAAATCTCAGAGGGTTCCAATAACCATCTAAAATCAATCGACACTTACATCATAGCCTAAGAGAGCGTACTTATTGCGACTCATACCGTCTCCCAAAGACTTCGAGCTGTCACAGTCAACTCCGGGTGGGAATACCTATGATCCGCCTTGTAGCTCGACAATCTCAAGTAGTGACATATAGGAGATGCCACCTCAATCTGCTTCAGGCTCGTCAATCGTACCGGTACGTAGATTCTTAATAAACCATTGTCTTATTTTAGTTTTATAAACATTCTCAATCACATCAAGCATCACACAATTCACTAGGAAAATAATTCAAACTATTCATGCAAGCAAATGTGATAATATGCATGAGTGAACAATGAGATCTAGGTGCATATATTCCTAGTCATGCATGCCATGTTTGAATAAATCTAACAGCAAGATTATGTTATGAACTAATTACGCAGAGATTAAACAATTCATCATACATCACAACATCATTCACATAGGCCAAACAATTTCCATCAATTTCCTAATAAATTCTAATAACCTAGAATTATTCACACAAATGCTTTAAATCTTAAATCCATATAATATAGATGAGAAAAGAAGTCACGCCCACCTGATTTCGTAGATCTTCAGGGCTCCTTGCTTTCCGTCAAGACGTTCGGTACTCCAGAATTATGATATCTGAAATTCAACGATAAATAACATTTTTCTAAGTCCCTAATTCATATTTAATCTTATCCAAAATATTATTAAGCTCAATTAATTTCTAAAATAATTATGAAATCTAGATATGTAACACCCCAGAACGCTACGAGCACGTTACGTCGTGAGCAGAAGTAAAATAAATGGTTAGTTTATTTATTATAAAATAATAAATAATTTAACACATAAACTTAGTTTATTTATGGCAATGAAATAGTTGTCATTGATTAATGCATATAATTAGTAACATAAAATAGTTATAACACATAGTTTTTATGGCAATGAAATTAGTGTAAAAGAAAAAAAAAATCAAAATTCTATAAAGTTATAAATTATGATAAGGATTAAACAATTAATAGATATGAATGTATAATGAGTAATGATCTGAATTTTTGGGGATCAAAGT
>JAJIYU010018723.1:0-11080 GCA_030144865.1 Tinospora cordifolia
TTGGAGAAATCTTTTATAAATCTGCGGTAGTATTCAACTAACCTAAGGAAACTCGTGATCTTTGTGACTGTCGTGGGTTGCTTCCAATTAGATATTGCTTGTACTTTCTCCAAATTAGCAGGTTTGATCACAAAGTTAACCAGAAAGGATGAGAAATTCATTTGGAATGATCAATGTGAACAATCCTTTCAGGAGTTGAAGAAGCGGTTAACTACAACACCAGTACTAATCACACCTGCTTCTCGTATGAAATATACCCTATGTACTGACGCATCGCTTAGCGGTTTGGGTGCAGTACTGATGCAGCAGGGACAGGCAATGGCTTATGCTTCACGACAATTGAAGCCACATGAGCAAAATTACCCCACACACGATCTGGGGCTTGCAGCGATCGTGTTTGCACTTAAGATTTGGAGGCATTATCTTTATGGTGAGAGTTTTGATCTCTGTTAGACCATAAGAGCCTCAAATATATATATACCCAAAAGGAACTAAATCTTCAACAGAGGAGATGGATTGAGTTCCTCAATGATTATGACTTTCAGCTCCACTATCATCTTGGCAAGGTGAACGTTGTTGTCGATGCTCTTAGCATAAAATCCAACAGGAAGGATGAAGAAGTGGGACAGATGTATCGGCTGATTAGTCTGTATAATTTGGGTATAAACACTGATGAGAGACAGGCATATTTGTATGCAGTTACTTGCCAGGTTGATATCTTACGCGAGATCAAAGATGAGCAGAGAACTGATAAGTAGATTATGGATCTGATTGAGGGAGTCAAACAGGGCAAGCACACAGACTTTAGGCTTGATGCAGAGGGTGCACTCAGATTGTGGAATAGAATCTGCATGCCAAGTTCTGGACAGACAAAGGGAACCATACTAGATGAAGCACACCAGACGAAATATAGTATGCATCTAGGTGGTGACAAAATGTATCAAAATCTGAAGACAACTTTCTAGTGGTGAGGGATGAAGAGAGACATAGCTAAGTATATCTCCCAGTGTCTGATTTGTTAGCAAGTAAAGGTCGAGCACAGAAAATCGTCAGGACTATTGCAGCCACTTCCGATCCCAAAATGGAAATGGGATAATATTGCAATGGATTTTGTTAGCAGCCTGCCGAGAAGTCACAAGGGGGAAGACACCATGTGGGCTATTGTAGATCGATTGACTAAGGTGGCACATTTTCTACCTATTCGATCTACTGATACAGTGCGTAGATTGGGTGAGCTTTATGTTAGGGAGATTGTGCAGCTTCATGGCGTCCCCAAGACGATAGTGTCAGACAGAGATTCCAGATTTGCATCTCAATTCTGGCAAAGCTTACATAAGGAATTGGGGAGCAAACTCACCATGAGCACAGCTTTTCATCCGCAAACAAATGGGCAGTCAGAGAGGGTCATACAGATACTGGAGGATATGCTGAGAGCATATGCCATGGATTTCAAAGGTAATTGGAGCAAACATTTACATCTAGCTGAGTTTGCCTATAATAATAGCTATCAGGCAAGCATCAGGATGGCTCCATATGAGGCATTCTACGGCAGACCTTGTAAATTACCATCTAATTAGGTAGATTTTGAGGATCAAGTACTCACTGGACCTGAGTTGATTGAGGAAATGAACCAACAAGTTAAGCAAATCCAAAAGAGACTAGCTGCAGCACAGAGCAGACTGAAGAGCTATGCTGACAGGAGGAGGAAACCCCTAGAGTTTCAGCTAGGTGATCAAGTATTCTTGAGAGTTAGTCCACAGAAAAGGATTCGACGATTTGGATTGAAGGGGAAGCTAGCACCACGGTACATTGGTCTGTTTGAGATCATTAGACAGATCGATGCATGTGCTTATGAGTTGGATTTGCCGAACAGATTGTCCTCAATATATAATGTATTCCATATATTGATGCTCCGGAAGTACAAGCCAGACCGTTCTCATGTTATACAGTGGGAGGATGTAATACTTCGGGACGATGCTACTTACGAGTAGCCAGCAATTAGAATTCTTGATCGTAAGGTGCAAAGTCTCAGGACCAAGGACATACCCCTAGTCAAGGTCCTGTGGAGGCATCATAACCTAGAGGAGGCAACCTAGGAATTAGAGAGCGAGATGCAGAGGAAGTACCCAGATCTCTTCGCCCGGCATGAGTGATTGGACACACTATACAGGTAGTCTCTATTTAAATTTCAAAGACGAAATTTCTTTTAAAGGGGGTAGATTGTAATGTCCCAAAAGGTTTCAAATGCGTACACATTGAAAATGAATTTTTAAAATTTGAAATAAATGTAAAAATGTTTGAAAACATGTTTTAAATGTTTATTATATGGTATGGTATAAAAATAAAATAAATCAGAACGTTAGATAATGGGGAAAAATGTTAAAAAACAAAATATCACACTATTGATCGTGGTCACTAAAGGCTGACCGCGGTAATTGCGCGAGATTTAAAAGGATTCAAGCCTTTGACTTCGTCATTTCACACACAGACTTTCCCAAATCGTTCCAAAACTTCAGAGAGACGGTCTAGAGCTAATTCAAGGAAGATCTAAAGGTTTGAGGTAGGAATTTGAACCTCTTAATCATTTTAGTTTCAAATCTGTATATTCATTCAGATTCAGTATCCAAAAATGAGGGTTTGAGGGTTTTGATGCATAAGGCGATCTAGAACCAAATAAGTTCGGATCTTCCTTCTAAACTAAGGGTTTATTGATTTAGAGCTGAATCTTCAAAGTTTTAACTGTTCACCAACAGTTTTTGATGGATCCTAAAGAGTTTCATCTATCTAGAGGGTTTCTGAAGGTATAAATCCTTTGATAGGTAATAACTCTCTATCTTCTCGTGGTTTGAAGTAGTTTTAAATATGTTATATTTTGAATTTGGAAGGAGATGAACATACTCTTGTGTGTTGATGCGATGAAATGAGAAATCTGAATTTTTGGAAAAAAACCCTTTTATTTGGAATTTGATAAGAATGATCTAGATTTGATGTCTATGATGGTTATTGATGTAGTTTGGGGATTTTGAGAGATTTGGATAATTGAATTTGAAAATGTGGATTTCAAATTGACTAGTGGTGAAAGTCGAGGAGCGGTGCAAGGGTTTATGTAACACCCCTGTAACTTTGTGATTATGCCACGTTGTGAGTGAGCAAAAAAAAAATAAATATAATAAATTAAAAAAATTGATATTAGTTGAATTAGCTAGAAATAAAAATAACATATATGTATATATATATATATATATATGATGAAATGTGGCATGAGAAAACATTATGAATCGGTGAAAGTAGAAATTGAGAATTTATAATAAATGGACGGTTAAAACATGTTCACACATCTAATTGATGAAGTAAGATCAAATGTATAAATGAGAATAACGATATTATTAAAGTCTACTTAAACCTATAATAAGGATTAATGATTGTATAGAGAATAGAGATATAAAAATTTATAATAAGGTATATATATGAAAATGGTTAGTATATACAAAAAGAAGAAAAAAAAAAAAGGAAATCTCGGCCAAACCAGAAAAGTCTAGTTTGGCAGTGAGTTTGCAAATAAAGAAGAGTTCCTCTAGTTGCGCCTCTAACCTTACTACGCTACCCAACCTGCTGATAAAAGGTCGAATTCTACAGGCACGAAATGCCAATCAAATCCAAAATCTGACGAAACTCCATGAATACAGAGTGAATGAATGATAAGCTCCAGAGAAGGGTGCGGACCTTAGTTACCGATGGCTGTGGTGGCAGGTGTTGGTGCTGGGTCCTAATCACGAACACGAAGTTTCCTCCCCATTCTGATATTATGGTACCGGCATAAATCAAAATTCCGTTATGGCACGTAGGAACTACGAGATCACCCCAAGGACGCCTTCGGCATCCAGGGGTCGCGGGGGAATCCCCTTTCTTCCAAAACCTTTCTTTTTTCGGTATGCCGCTCCGCGAGCAAGGAGCGCCGCGAGCGCCCCCTAGACGTAAAGGGCTGATGGCGGAACAGTCGACCCGCAATAGATAGAGGAGGACTTATTCAATCACATAGTTTGGGCTCCTAGAATATGGCGCCCCGCTATTCCTGACCTAAGGAGGGAATAGAGTAAGGGGCGCCCGCTCTAATAGGAATAGGAATAACTGTCTCTATGTAGCTATCCTCTTAGGGGGACCACTGCGGCTCCTCTCTTCTCGAGAATCCATACATCCCTTATCAGTATATGGACAGCTATCTCTTGAGCACATGTTTAGGGGAAGCGACCTCGCCTAGTCATTCTCTTTTTTCCACCGCTCCGCCTTTGTTCGGGGCGGGTACAGGCCCAAGCTCTTATTCTTTCGTTCCCATGCTCCTATAATTTTCTTCGTTTGGTAGGCCATCCATCTTATCTCCCCTTACTGTTTTTTTGATTTTGCAGACAATGGCTTTGGGAGGATGAACGACAAGTTATGTCGATTGGTGGGACAGATGGCGAGTAGTTGATGATGGCCGAAATGAAGAAGAAACAGAGGGGCAATGCCCTGTTTCGATGAAGATCAAAATGAAATGAAGAAGAGGGGTAGCTGGCTGTGGATCAAAACAGAAGAAGAAAGTGGCACGGTGGTAAGTTTTAAGGGGGTGAGGCTGCTACCATGTCTGAACGAAATAGCGAATAGGGCTGAGCTGAAATTCAGGGTGATTTGGGACTGAAAAATGAAGAACGAAACATAGTTGTTGGGGGAGTCTTGTGTGTTTGTGGTGCTATGAGCTGTAAAAGAAAGGAAGAACGAAAGCAGAGGAATGAAAGCAAGCAAAGCTTGCTACTACTGCTGCTACCACCGAACGAAGGAGAAATCATAGAAAGAAAGGGATGGAGTCGACTGCTACTAGAGTGGTAGGAAGAAACGAAACGAAAGAAAGAGATGGCTATGGATGTGTACGTTTGTGTGTCGAACAGAGAAGGGAGGTGGAAGCAGAGCACGACTGCTCTGTTGATGCTGTTATTTGACCGTGGAGATGGAGATGGAAGGGGTAGCTGGGAGATGATGGATGTCGTGATGTGTGAGGTGTGTAGGTGTTGCTACAGTCCGACCATGATGGAGAAGTTGTGCTGCTGGCCGGGAGTCACAAACAGAGGAGATGAGAAAAAGGCTACTGCTTGGGTGTTGAGTAGCAGAAGCCGAAGATGAAGAGGATTGAAACAAAGGCAGAGGAGGACCGAAGCTACTGGTGCTGTCATTTCTACTCAAGTTGCTGTCGTCGAATGAAGAAGAAGATGAGGGGGTGATTGGTGAAACGGACAGAGGAGAGAATGGAGAACAAAGCAACGGTGCTCTGTTGTTGTTGTTGTTGTTGCGACCAGACGAACTCAAGAAGGAGTAGAAAGCAATACAGAAGAAGAAGAGAAACCAGAAATGAAGGTTGTGAAGGACAAGAATTCAGAGTTGCTAGCTGGCCATGACTTGCTGGTGCTATTGTTGTGCAACGAACAGGGAAGAAGATGCTAGTTGGAAGAATTAAACCGTGAGGTGGTATAGGATGCTGGACCATTATTTAAAGAGGAGTGAAAAACAGAGGAACTAATCTGGTTGTGCAATTTGGTTCAGATGAATTGAAATGTTGAATGACGTGTTACTGCTATGTACAGGCAAAAAAGCACGATCAATCAATTCTTCAGTTTTTAGATTCTGGTTCGTGTTCAGACAAGAGTAGAAAGAAGAATGGTTGTAAAGATTTCCTCATTTTCTGGTCTTGGCTGGTTGTTGAAATAGGGAAGGTAAAGAATTAAATTTTGGTTTTGTTTCTTTGACATAGTTATGCGCGGTGATGATCTTGCTTGGGGATTTAAGATAGTGAACAGCCTAAGGTAGATTAACTTGATCGAATCTCTGCTATGCGTATTGATTGTGATTTTCTAATTTCATATTAACTAGAATAGAGAGATGTTGATCAAAAGAAAAAATTCTAGTTTTTTTGGATTCATATGGAAGGGTTCTTGATTTTGGGTTTGGAAATTGATGTTGCCGTGAGCTGTGAATTGGATTTTGTGAGATTAATGTACCAATTAAGATGGATAGGTGAGGAAATGAAATTGGTTGTGGTTGCTAACTCGTGGAAAAGAAGATGGAGCGCGGTTGGGATGCTTTGCTACTACTGTTGGATGAAGAACGAAAATTGTAGCAGTGCATTTGCCATGGGAGTTTATCATTGGATATCGTTCGCACGAAGACGGCGATGATCAACCTAGTTTTGGATTCCTCTATGAAAGGTATTAAAATTTAATATTATTTTACTTATTTATTCGTATTATCTTAAGATAAAGATAGTTTAGAATCAATTATTAAAATTAGTTAACTTATTTTAAACATTTAGAAAATTCGAAAGGAAAATTTAATGATCTTAGAAACATAATTTAAAAGATTCTATGGGTAGAATCCTAATTTAATTAGGAATAATTTTTATACAATAGGTGAATAATAATATTGGAGATTTTAAAATTTAATTATTTTAGTTAGTTAAAAATATGAAAAAATTAACTTCTGAAAGCCTTGAAATTTTAAGGAAGAAATGAAATTTTAAGCCTTGAAACTAAACCTATAATATTTAAAAGTCTTATTTTGTTCATAATTAAATTTATTGTGATATTAATAACTTATAATTATTGTGAAGATTAAGTCATTAGAAAATCTAATTAAAGTTTTAATTTCAAATTAAGAAAATTTAGAAGACTCAGAAACTATTTTAATTAGAATTTTAAAATAACCCTAAATTAGTTGGAAGAAATGTTTGAACTCCATAATTATCTTAGAAATTATTGAAGCTTAAGAGTAATTTTATTAAGTGTTAAATTTCATATTTATACATTTTAGCATATCGAGGATCTCGAAGGAAAGCAAGGAGCCCTAAAGATCGACGAAACTAGGTGGGCGTGACTTCCTTGCTCATATGTATTATATAGATTTAAGATTCAAAGCATTTGATTGAATAGTTCTAGGTTATTAGAATTTTAGTAGAAAATTGATTGAAATTACTTGGTCTATGTGGATGATGTGTGATCTATGATGATTTATTTAGACTCATGCATAATCATCTCATGCCATGATTGAATATAACGATTCACACTTAGATTTACTCAATTATAACATGCATGAATAGGAAGATATGCATTTAAATGCCACTGGTTATTCATGCGCATTATTATGTTGACTTACATGAATATTGGAATTATTTTCCTAGTGAATTGTGGGATGCTTGATATGATTGAGACTGTTTGTAAAACTAAAATAAGATGATGGTTTATTAATAGTCCACGTACCAGTATGATTAACGAGCCTGAAGCGGATCGAGGTGGCATCTCCTATATGTCACTGCTTGAGATTGTCGAGCTATAAGGCAGATCGTAGGTATTCCCAACCAGAGCTAACTGTGACAGCTCGAAGTCTTTAGGAGACAGTACGATGCCATGGTAAGTACACTCTCTTAGGCTGTGATGTGAGTGTCGATTGATTTTAGACGGTTATCGAAACCCTCTAAGATTTGATTGGATCACAAGGAATACCGAGAGGCATCTCAATCTTCTTCTGGTCTTAGAGTCCAACCAAAACTAAATGAATGTTTGAACGCCTAATGTTTGAAAGTGTTTGCAATATTTTGGATTGGGTCTGTATAATGTATGTGATGTGTAGGATCGATCCACTGAGCTTTCGAGCTCGCTCCCACTTTATTTTTCAGGTACACCTAGACATATAGTATGATAAATTACGTCAGAAGACTCGCACTTCGATTGGACACCTCATGGGGAGGTCTTTCGGGATAGGTGACTTGGAAGTCATGTTTTATTTATTTTTACTAGATTATTTTAATGTATTTACTGTGAGATTAACTTTGGTTTATTTTATCTTCAATTGACATTCCTTGTTTAATAATTTTGGTTTTAATAATAATTTTAAAGTTATTCTGTTGCATTAGTTATGATTTATACTGAGAAATTCGGTGAATGTATTGAGAAATTATTTTGAATTTCTGTTTGGTATAGAATATCTGTATAGATGTTGACTTGATAACTACTGGTTATGAACTTAATTTTTAAGGAAAAGATTTTGGACGGAAAGAAAATTTTTGGTAGCACCTTCATTTTCATCGGGCGACAATCCACACGTGAGAAAACACGTAAATGGAGGTCCGGTTGAAAATTAGGGTGTTACAGTTTATCTGTCATATACAGGTGGGTCGAACTTCCTTGCTCATTAGTATTATGCAAACTTAGGATATGAAATGTGATGATTGTTTACATTCTTGTACTTAGTATCATGCTAGGAACATGTGAACTGATTGGAACGGTTGTCATGACATCATAATGTCTGGTTATGTGCTTTCTAGAGTTATGGATTACTTAAATGTCTATTGAATGATTTATATGATCTAGTTTGCATAGGTTAGTACATGTTATCTATATGGTTTGAAAATCTTGTTGGGAAAACTAAAGAAGATTAATGGTTTATTAAAAACTCCACGTACCGAGGTGATAGACAGTCCGCTGGTGCATCACTTAGATTATGATCAAGGTGCAGTCAGGCCGTCATTGTGGGTATTCCCAAACCGAGCCAAACTGCGAGTGGTTGTGTGATCCTCGGATTTGGGAGATCATATAGTTTCTATATGATTTCCGTATTTTCATGGATCGTGGTCTCAGAGGTAGACTTCTATTTGATAAAGATGTCGCGCCTGGTTGTGTCTAGGAACACAAGGGGAATACCAAGGGTGGTTTACTCTTTCGGTTAATTCCTGAAAATGTTCAGACGGATCAACTGAAATAACCAATTAAGTGATTGAAACGCCCTAATGTAATGAAACTGTATTCATGTTTTGTATGTTGGTCTGTATAATGCTAGTGGAAAATAAACCAAGTTGCACGTCCTGACACTCCGGCAGGCACACGCGCTGAGCTATGATGTTGCGCGATGCTCGACTATACAGCTACGAAAGGCCCGGCGCGGGGGCCGGGGTGTGACACTCAAATCCTCTATTGGGGAACCCAATTGACAAACCTGCCCAGAACGTACCTCTATATATGACGACCACTCGTCTTCAATACTCTATCACTTCCAATCCCCTAACCCACACCTTAGACCTCAAGATTTGGTGCACATTGGTTTCATTTAAAACTCGTTAAAGATTGTAAATGCATTTCAATATGTAGTATATTTCATTTATGAATAGAATCACAAGTTAAGTAATAAATTAGAAAACACTACTCATAAGGATGCTCCGCTCCCAATGCTCCTTTAGAGACCGATCGCATCCCGCCTTCACTTAATCCAGCGTGACCAATGTGGTTTCTTAATATCTACATGAAACTTGGCTCAATTCTAACTTTACAGTCTTTGGTCAATCAAAGGATTGACTTAGTAAATTGTGGTCCGGTTGTATATTTGGTCAACTTTGGTCTGTACAATCGATTCTAATCAGGCCTATTACTTGCTGAAATATATGATTGACAGGGTCAATGTGATCAACAATCTCAATTTGTGCCAATAAGCCCTTAACATTGACCCAAAATACCAAAAATCTGTATTGACTACATGTGTCCCACATTTGATACACAATAACCAGCTATTTTTATAAATTTGGCAGTTCAATATAGTAAATAGGAAAATTAAAATTATTTCTTATGCTACACATTTTTTCCCAATAAGTATTTCATAATGTTATATAATATTATATAACATTTTTTTCTATTATTTAACATTATTTTACCCTATATACATTTTTTCTATATTTATTAATTAATCCTCAAATAGTATAAATGCGAATTAAATATATTAATTGATCTCTAAAAATCCTAATTTCAGTGTCATTGAGTGCAAAATTTTATTCTAGAAATTTCAGTATCTGTCAACTAAAATTTCAGTGCTAATGAGTATATGTCCTATGTGTCGACTTTCAACTACCATATATATTTTGAGGGTCCACAAGGGTACAAATGATATACATATGTATGTATGTATGTATGTATGTATGTATATATTGTATAGTTTTATTCCTAGGAAAAACACACTCTAGTTTTGGGTCGCACAATAAACTAATACTTTTATTGAAAACTATAGTATAAAAATTCTAATTCACAATTGCTATAACAATTCTGAATTGAAAAGAGGTAAAAGTAAATTAGTCAAAATGTTAGATCTTTGAAAGTGTGCAACTTTTCCTTCCTTTTCTTCTTCTTTTCTTTCTCTCTTTTTTTTTCTTTTTTTCTTTTTTTGTGCCAATCAGGCCACCGTACGAGGTTTCAAAAGGGGTCCCGACACTAAGTGTCAATTTTCTTTTCTTTCCTTCCCCTCTAGTCAATTCCCAAAATAAAAAAGAGAAGAATATCACAAAACCTTCAAATCTCATGCCATAAACCACCATCAATCTATTCTATAAGGTAATAATCAACTCTATGTTCTAGTTCTTTGCTTTTCTTCATTCTTTTCCCATCTTCTTGAGGGTTATTCCTCCATCAACAATTCTTGAGATCATTGTCTATTTCCACCATTAAAATAGAGCTTTACATCAGTCCAAAAGCATCCAAGAAGCTTCTTTTGAGAAATAACTCATCAACAAGGCGATTCAGGCAAAATTGGTGACGTATAATGGTTCTAATCTACTCTGGTGCTTATTTTTCTTTTTCCAGCATTTAATCTAATATTTAGGATGCTATAAGCCTATGACAACATTATAAATTAAATGAACTCATGTCTACATAAGGGAAAGTGATCAAACATGCATATGTACACATGAAACCCATGATTATGCATGTAATATGTAAAGATTAGTAATCAAGAAGCTAGGACATTACAAAATGTTGAATTGTTTGATAAAAAACCAGCAAGTTAGGTTGCTGGAAAATAATGATTTAAGTTGCGTAGAGGTTAAGGCTAGGGTCTTATGGTTAGAACACACAAAATAAGGTATGCATGAGCTAACTAGTGTATATGCATGATTAAAGGATGGTTGAGTGTGTTTACAAGTGGTGTGATGTTTTTATGGATTTATATGTCAATAACCAGCAAGGCTAAAAATTAAGGATTGAACATACTTAAGTGATTAGAAATGGGTATGAGGCTTTACTAT
>JAJIYU010018724.1:0-11097 GCA_030144865.1 Tinospora cordifolia
TTATTATTATTATTATTATTATTATTATTATTATTATTATTATTATTATTATTATTATAGCTTGTCTTTATTTTTTTTACTTGTATTTGCTCTTAAAGCCTTGAAATTTTAAGTGTTGTGAGGGAGTGATTTGTAATTTACTTCAAATATTTAGCTCCCAAGTATGAGTGATCGTGGGGAGGGGTTATGTAAATTACTCACACTTGTACGAGAAGATTTATTCCAAGACCTCACTATAAGATCTACTCTATCTTTTAAATTTCTAGCATAGGTTATTTATAAAATACTATGTTTTAGGCCTTTGTTGCTAGTTTATTTATTTATTTGACACTTTTACGAGCACACAACCACACTTTGCTAAGATTTCATGTTAGTGTGATTTTTTTATTTTTTTATTTTTGGATGTATGGTGTTGGGGATGTGCACCCCCATTGAGTGATTTAAAAGTTGAACTTGTGTAATAAGGCCTCACCTTGAGTACATTAAAAGGGACTACCACATTGTAAGCCTAGTTGAGAGACCATGTGGGTACGTGGTCATACAATAGGTTGCAATGGGATCAACCTACACTTGCAGTTTTAAACCAATTATTTGAACATCAACTTGAAGCTCACATTGTAGACTACACTAATACACCTAGTGTAGAATTGACTCATTCACCAACAATGTCAATGAATGGAAGTAACTTAGGTAATCGAAGACATTTAAGGGAAAACCAAAATATTGAAGGAAATGAACCTATAACTCTCAAATAGTACTTCCTTATAACCAAAAGCATAGTTTTGAGATAAAACTGGGTGTATTAAACTTACTCCCAACTTTTCATGGCCTAGAGTCCAAGGATCCTTACCTCATCTACAAGAGTTCGAAGAAATATGTGCCTTACTTCACTATCCAAATGTGAATGAGGACACATTGAGACTTAAAGTTTTTCCTTTTTCTCTTAAAGAAAAGGCTAAGTTATGGCTTCGTTCCTTAAGACCAAGATCCATTCTTTCATGGGGAAATATGGCCCAAGAGTTTCTTAAAAAAAATTTCGAACCCAAAAAACCCATGCATTGAAAAGAGCTATCATGACTCATTCTCAAAAAGAGAATGAAGCATTTTTCCAATATTGGAAACGATATAAAGATTTACTTAGAAAGTGCCCTTATCATGGTTATAATGTACCAAACCTCATAGGATTTTTCTTAGATGGACTTGCAACATACATGAGGCAACTTGTAGAGACCAAGAGTAATGGAGAATTTCTCATGAAACAACCCGATGAAGCTTGGGAGTTTTTAGAGAGCTTAACAAAGAATGTCCAATCTTGGGAAAAGAGTAAGATAGAAAAACCTATTAAGAAAGTTAATCTTTCAAAAGGAGGCATTTACCACATTCATGATTATAACTTCGAATTAAATGCAAAATTGTTTGTCTCACTAGAGAAATTGAAGCCTTAAAGAACAAAGATGAGAAGGTTGAAAAGTTGTGTGTCATATGTGAGAATAACTCTCATGAGACTAAGGAGTGTCCAAGTATTCCCCACTTTACAAAATGTAATCCATGAGCAAGCCAATGCTATAAATACAAATAGAAGGCCTTTTGAAAACCCGCCTTACACTAATACATATAACCCAAATGTGAGGAACCATCCAAATTTTAGTTGGAGGCAAGGACAAGCTAGTGGGCAAGGGTATGAACACCCCATAAGACCATCACATAGTCAATCTCACCAACCAATTCAAGTCCTTGGAAGAAACCTCGAGTCAATTTATTCCAGCCCAAGCTTTAGAGAATCCAGCCATGGCATAAACTATCCAAAGAATGGAAGTCCAAGTAAATCAACTTACTACAAGCCTTCAAGTAGGGACAAAGGAACCTTCCCTTCTCAACCCATGCCTAATCCAAAACGACCAATATGAGGTAGGTAGCTCAAGTAATAATGATCTAAATACTTCCAATACCAATCATGAGCAAGTGAAATCCATTACAACCCTTAGGAGTTGGAAGAGTATAGATAAAGCCATTAAGATTAAACCTAAGGAACCTTTAGAAATTGAGGATGCTAAAAGTGAACAAAAACCAACCTCGAGCCCTAATCCAGTGCCTTGTCCATTAGTACCTCCATTTCCTCGAAGTTTGGTAAAAGAAAAGAAAATTATCCAAAATAATGAAATTTTTGAGATGTTTAAACAAGTGAAAATTAATATTCCTTTGCTTGATGCAATTAAACAAGTGCCTTCATATGCCAAATTTCTTAAAGATCTTTGCACTGTTAAACAAAAGTTGCATGTTCAAAAGAAAGCTTTTCTCACTGAGCAAGTTAGTTCAATTTTGCAACAAAATACTCCCCCCTAAGTATAAAGACTCAAGTTGCCCTACCATATCTTGTATGATAGGAAGTCATTGGATTGAGAAAGCATTACTTAATTTAGGGGCCACTATAAATTTGTTACCTTATTTAATGTGCGGACAATTAGGTTTAAGTGAACTGAAACCTACCCAAGTGACATTGCAACTTGCTTATCGTTCTGTTAAAATTCTTCGTGGCATACTTGAAGATGTACTTATTCAAGTAGAAATATTTTATTTCTCATATGACTTTATTGTTTTGGACATCAACCAGTGAATAATTTGAGTGCCCAAATTCCTGTGTTTTTGGAAAAACCATTCTTGGCTACTTCTAATGCCTTAATAAATTGTCGTAATGGGGTTATTAAACTATCTTTTGGAAATATGATTGTGGAACTCAATATTTTTAATGCTTTCAAACTTCCAAGTGAACAAGATAATATCCCATTAGTTAATTTAATTGATACAATTGTTCAAGCCAATGTCTCTGAATTATTGAACAAGGATCCCGTAGAAACTTGTTTGGCTCTCTTTAAAAACCTTAAAGAAAATGATCAATTCATTGAAGAAGTAAATTCTCTTTTGAATGCCTTACCTTCTTTGGAAACTAATAGGTGGATACCCAAATTTGAACCATTACCCATAAGTGAAACCAAACCCAACTCATTCTCCCTAAAGTTTCCTAAGCTTGAACCCAAGCCTTTACCTGATGAATTGAAATATGCCTACTTAGGTCAAGATCAAACTTGTTTGGTCATTGTACCTTCTGCATTTACTAAGGAGCAAGAGGATAGTCTTGGAGTTCTTAAAGAGCATAAATCAACTTTGGGATGGACCATAGTTGACATAAAAGGAATTAGTCCTACCATTTGCACTCATAGGATCCACCTTGAGGACAATGCTAAACCTAAACGTGAAAGTCAAAAATAACTTAACCCAAATATGAAAGATGCGGCACAAGCCGAAGTGCTCAAGTTGCTTAATGTAAGTATCATTTACCCCATCTCTGATAGTCAATGGGTAAGTTCTACCCAAGTGGTCCCTAAGAAGTTCGGGATTACGGTAGTCCCAAATGAACGTAATGAAGTAGTTCCTACTCGACAAACAACTTGTTGGAGAGTTTGCATAGACTATAGAAAATTAAATTCAGTTATTAGGAAAGACCACTTCCCACTTCCTTTTGTTGACCAGATCCTTAAGAAATTGGCTGAACATTCATATTTTTTCTTCTTGGATGGTTTTGGTTATTCTAGATATAATCAAATTGAGATTGCTCTTGAAGACCAAGAGAAAACAACATTTACATGCCCTTTTGGAACTTTTGCTTATAGGCATATGTCTTTCGGCTTATGTAATGCACTTGCTACATTTCAAAGGTGAATGTTAAGCATATTTTCCGACATGGTCAAACGATTTTTAGGGGTTTTCATGGATGATTTCTCAATTTTTGGTGAGACATTTGAGGAATGTTTGCAACATTTAAAGTTAGTTCTAATTAGGTGTGAGGAGAAACAACTAGTATTAAATTAGAAAAAATGTCATTTTATGGTTTCTAAGGGAATTGTCCTTGGGCACATAGTCTCATCAAAAGGCCTTGAAGTTGACAAAGCCAAAATTGACCTCATTTCTCATTTGCCTACACCTAAAAACATTAAAGATATAAGATATTTATTGGGTCATGCTGGCCTTCATAGGAGGTTTATCAAAGAATTTAGCAAAATCTCAAAACCTTTATGCAACCTCTTGTCTAAGGATACTCCTTTTGTTTTTTTTACGATCAATGCCATCAAGCTTTTACTAAGCTTAATTAGTTATTGACATCTTCCCCCTTTATACCACCTCCATATTGGACACTTCCATTTGAGGTAATGTATAATGCTAGTGATCATGCCTTATGAGCCATCTTGGGGCAAAGAAAAAATAAATTACTTCATGTTATATGGTATGCTTGTAAGACACTCAATGATGCTCAAATCAACTATTCTGCCACAGAGAAACAACTACTAGCAGTAGTTTTTTGCTTTAGACAAGTTTAGGTCATATTTTTTAGGATCCAAAGTCATCATCTATACTGATCATGCTGCCTCATGATATCTTTTACCTAAAAAGGACACCAAACCACGCCTTATTAGGTGGATCCTTTTACTTTAAGAGTTTGACCTAGAAATTAGAGACAAAAAAGGTTCAAAAAATGTAGTCGTTGATCGGTTCAGAACATTAGTCAATGATCATTTATCTCAACTTATCTTAAATGCGTCCTACAAGACTATGCCTATTTAAGAGACATATCTTGATGAACAATTATTTACCATTTCCCATACACCATGGTATGCGGATATTGCAAATTATGTAGTTATTGGTCATATTCCTTCTCCCTAGACCTTTCAAGATAAAAAGAAGTTTTATGGTGATGCAACCAAATTCTTTTGGGATGACCCCTATTTGTTTAAATATCACCCAAACCCAATCATTAGGAGGTGTGTCCCTACAAATGAACGTCATTCTATTTTAAAATTTTGTCATTTTGCTGAATGTGGTGTTCATTTTTTTTGGAAAAAAAGACTACTTTTAAGGTTTTGCAATGTAGATTTTATTGGCCTAAATTCCATGATGCCCATATATTTTGTAAATCTTGTGACAGTTGTCAAAGGTTGGGTAGTATTAGAAGACAAAATATGATGTCGCTATCCTCTATACTTGTTATTGGCATATTTGATGTTTGGGGTATAGACTTCACAAGTTCATTTCCTGTCTGTTTTGATAATATTTATATACTTGTGGCTGTCGACTATATATCTAAATGGATTGAGGCCATAGCTTGTAAGGAAAATAACCATAAAGTGATCGTAAAGTTCTTGAAAGAAAATATTTTATCAAGATTTGGGACCCCTAAAGCCATAATAAGTGATAAGGGGTCACACTTTTGCAATAGACCTTTAAAAGCGTTAATGCGTAAGTATGGCATCAAACATAAGGTTGCGACTCCTTATCACCCTTAAACAAGTGGTCAAGTCGAAGTTTCCAATCGAGAGATAAAAAATATATTGCAAAAGACTATAAACCCATATCGTAAAGACTGGTCTTTGAGACTAAGTGATGCGTTATGGGCTTATAGGACTACTTATAAAACTCCTTTGGGGATGTCACCTTACCGTTTGATATTTGGGAAAGCATGCCACCTCCTGTGAACTTGAACATAAAGCCTATTGGGCTATCAAAACCTTGAACTTTGACATAGAAAAAGTTAGAGCTCAAAGAAAGCTCCAACTCAATGAGCTTGATGAGCTTAAAAGATATTCTTATGAGAATGCTAAACTTTACAAAGAAAAAATAAAATTTTTTCATGATAAAAGCATTCTTAGAAAGTCTTTTGTTCTAGGACAAAAGGTTTTACTTTATGACTCTCGACTCCATCTCTTCCCTAGCAAGGTCAAGTCAAAGCGGACTAGTCCATTCATTGTTCGACATGTTGCCTTATATGACTCTGTTGAGATTGAGAACCCTAAATCAGGTAATATATTCACTGTCAATGGCCAAAGACTTAAGCCTTATCTTGATTATTTTGCCAAAGAGACCACTTGCATGCTTTTCCAAGACCCTAATTATCATGCTTAGTATTTCTCGTGTGATATTTTGTTGAAATATGAATTGCAAAATCTCAGGTAATACCTTTCCTTCCTTTTTATTCTTATGTAATCCATCACATGTGCATTTATTCTTTCAAATTCATTGAGGACAATGGAACGTTTAAGTTGGGGGTTATGGGTACTTACCATTTTGTTGAGATTTTTTTTTGTTTTTGCAATTTGAAATAGTTTCCTTATCTATTGCAATTTTTTTCTTTTCTTTTCCTTAATTTTTTTTTTTCATTTTTTCTCTTTTTTATTTGTCAAGGGACTGACAAAAACTAAGTTTGGGGTATTGATAATGCTCATTTTAACATAAAATTTATTATCTTATAATTGGACATTATTTTATGTTAAAACTCATTATTTAGTAATTAATTATAAAATATAAAATATATTTAACTTCTTTTATATAAATTCATATATTTTTTAAGAAAGTTAATATATTACATGCATTATATATATAATTAATTTCTCATTACGCAATATTGTTTTAATTGTAGAAATAAAAATTTAATGAGAAATTAATAACAATGGCACATGTAAGATTACGAGCCTCAAGATCATCAAAGTTGCTACGACACCACCCTATTTAGATTTATGGCACGTGGCGTCATTTCATTCATCCATCATTAAAGTGAAGATCATGCAAATCTCAAAAAACATCAATGGTCAAGATAGAAGTTGGAGGAATCTCAAGACACATGAAAACATTTTAGTCATCCACTATTATCTGTGGATCCCGAAAATAATCTAATGGACGAGTTTAAATTTATAAGGGAATAAAAGTTGATAATAACTAGTGAAGTTGTCTTCCCAAAAACCCACATGTCAAGACATCTTCATCACCTACCATTCCTTATTGTGTATCCCACGAATAATCTAAGGGATAAGTTTAAACTTATGAGGGAACCAAAGTTGGTCTTTCCAAGAACCTATATTCCAAGACACATAAAGACACCACCATCTCCCTTTATTTGAATTGGTCACCCTTTCCTATACTTCTTACTTTTAAAAATTTTTCACAAAAGGTGGGAGACAATGAGCCACTTACACCATTTATCCACATCACCTTGAGGCCATTTCATATTGGTCCATCATCTCCTTCAAGCATCTACATAAACCCCGAAAGTTCACACTTAAAAGGCATCCCATTTTTTATTTTTTCCCTTGATCACATTGAAGCTCTCCCTATTTCTCATTTTTCCACTCTTCATTTCTTTTATTTTTGTTTTTCCTTAGTTTTTAAGTTCATAGAAGACTAAGTTTTGTGTCAAAGGTAAGACGAAACCCTGTAATAGCCCAAAAATTTTGGAACACGAGCACGTCACAATAAAAAAAATAATATACATATATATATTTTTGATAAATGTAAATATGTATTTTGAATATCATGAGGTTAATAGAATTAAAAAAATCCAGCTAGCTGCTACGTTGTGGCTGCTACGTTGTAGTTGTTGTGTTGCAGCTACGGGGTGCATTCATACTCCACAAAGAAGACGAACTACTAAGCTGTTGGTGCGTGCTTGCATCTATTGGTTCGTGCCATGCAAAGAAATTCAGATCTGAAAGTTGCGCGAGTCGCGCGCAAGGAAAAGCTTAACAGTGGTATAATTTTGATTTCGACGTTCTTACATATTTATGTTCATAGTTTTTATTTCTAAATTTTGATGGCTGAAAATTTATTTATTTCGTAAATTCTGTGATTTGAGATGTGCGAAATGAAGTTAGGAAATCTAAGCCTTCAGTAGAAAAAAAATGCATGAAGTTTGAAGCCTAATCGATATTTCGTAGAAATATTATATTTGATGCATATAAATTTTGAATAAATGGTTGAGAGATATAATTAAAATTTTTTTTTTGAATGGATGTTAGACAAAAAAAGGGGAAAACTTTTAGAGATATTCATTAATCTTATATTTTTGAGTTGGACATAGTTAAAATAAATTATTTTTATTTTATTTTTATTTTTACTGTTACTTTATTTAGTTATTTATTTATTTATTTGAATATGAATATGATGGATGGAATCTGAAGGTGTGAAAATAATTTTAGGTGACAACTAATATTTTAGGAGATTAGCGTGGATTTTAGATTGAGAAGTCTTATTTTGTTAGTAATAGAGTTACTTTTAATACGAACAGATGATTCTAATATAAAAAGAAATGTGATTGGAGTCTCGATGTAAGTACAAATAAAATTTAGAACTGTCCTATGGAAATAGAAAATATTAATTTGAGAGTTAAAGAAAATTACAAGGGGTTTTTAAGTATTAAAAATTTAACTAATCTGAATTGAAATAGAAATAGGGATTTTTGGTGAATGAGAGGAACTTGAGAATAAATTAATGAATTATCTTGATTTTTAATTTCAGATCAAGGATAGTGGAGGCGACGCGGAGGCGCGAGCGACTCCTGAAATTTTTTTTTTTAAGTGGGTGGGATTACTTTTACTCCCTACCTTATTTAGACTTTGAATGCAAAACGTGATAGTTGTTTACATTTAATGTGACTAGAAGCATGCCAGGAGATTTTGTGATTTTTTGTTTGGACTGATGTGATGTGAATCCATGATCACCGGTTATATTGCTTTAATATTTTGCATAGTTAGTCTCATTGAAGTGTTTTTCTTGAATGTTCAAGCATGCGAACTTCTTTGTTTGGAAATTTATTTTACGTTGATGGATGATTGACATGACTTGGAATGAACTGTGAAATTAAAGAAGATTAAAGGATGATTAAGAACACACGTACTGGTGCGATGGACAAGCCAACGATGCATCGTGAGTCTTCTTGCGATGGACTAGCCTTAAGCGCATCGTAGGTACCCCCACTAGAGAGCTACCTGTGACAGCTGATATGGTCTTCGAAAGTTGGTAATGGCTGTAGAGCGTTACCCCTTTCTTAGGCTGTGGTCCCCACGGTATGGCTGTATAGCGTACCTAAATTTGCTCCCGGATCACAGGGGCTTACCGAGAGGGTTATGGATTCTTCCAGTCTTAGGTTACAACAAAACAATTAAATGTTTGAAACACTTAATGTAATGAACGTGTTTGCATGTTTTGTTTTTCTGGTTTAAATAATGCTAGTAATGTATAGGTATGATCCACTGGGCTCTCGAGCTCACCCCTTTCTTTTTTGGTGGTTTTTGAGACAGCACGAGTCGACAGACATTGCAGAGGACTCGGTTATTTTGAAACCTCACCGAGGAGGTTGTTAGTGTTTGTTGCGCATTTTATTTTTGTATTTGACTGAACTGGGCATGTGCCCCTTTTCTTCCCTTTGTCTAAACATTTTGCATGTGACTAAATATTTTGGGATTATTTTGGAGATTTTTAAATTATTTAAATTTGAACTCAATGTTTTTCATCTCATTTGAGATTGCACTTATCCATGTTATTTACTTAGAAGTTTATTTCAAAAAAAATTGTGCCTATTTAAGTGGATTTTATTATTATGAGAAAGATAGAAGTCAGATAAGATTTCAGTAGTGCTCCGGCTCTCGACGGACGATGTGACAGCGGCTTCGCAGTTGCATGGGCACGCATTCTCTGTTGAGCGCAGCCCAAGGGAACCTGCAAGGAACTCGCGGGAGGGCCGGGGTGTTACAAACCCTCTCCACCTTCTCTTGAAAATCTTTGGGTAACAGTTGTATTTTATTTTACTTGACGTGTGTTCTCTCACGTTTTTGTTATATTTTATACTAAACTTCATACATTATATCATGTATTTTATATAGTTGATTTTGCAAAATCTAATGAAAGATTGAGGTATTTCATTTTCATCTTAGTGTGACATTTTGTAGTTTTCTTTGATGTGTTATATCACGTATTTCATATACTTAGAATTCACATTTTACATTCACACATATTAGAATTTTAGTTCTACTCTACCTTTTTTTTTATTATATATACCTCTTTTGGGAGAACATTACCTTTTAATATATTTGGGCTCAAAGATTCATCTTTGTGGATAGAAAAACTCATTAGTTATTTCTATTCTCAATTTTTTTTTACTTAAGAAGGACTAAGAGAGGGAAGTACTGGGCCTATTTTAATGCCCTAACTTTTTCATCTTATTATTATTCCTATATTATCAAAATATATCATTATCTTATTCTTTTTTATTTTTTCTTGTTTCATCACAAGTTAAACCTTAGTTTTAGAAATTCATCCCAATCCTTGTGGTTCGACCTTTAGACTCCTCAAGTTATTACTTATTGTATTTATTACACCATTCTCCGTATTTATACTTATAATTTGTTGCATCATGTACTTTATGTTTAGGGTTTATTTGATGTTGCATGTTGTTAATTCATCATCTAAAGAATACATTTTTTTTATCTCTTTAGCCATATAAAAAAAGCATGCACATAAAGTAAGCGACAGTCATCCTTTGAACTCGGCTTGGGCTGCTCCACTTGAGGTTCAAAATACTAAACTCAACATGTTGAGCTCATCCTTGACCTTGAGCTAAGTAGATGATACAACATCTATCCCCAAAACTATGCCATTGGCTTCACTAGTTATAGACTTATTCTTCTTTGTAAATGCTCCTCAAAACTTATAACAATAGGTGCTCAATCATAGCCTTTGATCTTCGTCGAGATTTGAGTGGCTTGACATCGGGAACTGCCAATTACTTGTCCATTCGTATGCTTTTATCTAACCCGTTCGTCAATTCCTTGAGATGCAAGTCTAAAAATAGGACATTTTAGGTGAGCCATGCTTCTTTTATAAAAGTACGTCTCTACCTAATCATTCTTATCCAAGTTCCTATGTAAAAAACTTCATGCCTCTAGGTTTCACTTTTTCCATACTCGTCTTCCTTCTAATTTTTCTATTCAGACTTCTCTTCTATACCTTTTCTTGCTCAATAAAGCTCTCCACCTATTTTTTTTTTTTATTATTATCTTTTCTCATAGGTTTACTCCAAATATTTATTAATGAAGTCTTGGCTCGCTCGTTAGGGAGCGAGTCGTTTGAGTCTGAGCATGTGCCTCATTTAGAGGTGACTATTGGTTAAGTTATTCCACTCCTTAGATCAAGAGTGACAACTTGGATGCGGTCAAGAAAATCCACATTGTCCTCATCTCCGCAGTCTACTAGTTGGGCCGAGGTTACAGTTGGAGTCTT
>JAJIYU010018725.1:0-11085 GCA_030144865.1 Tinospora cordifolia
TTTATAATTTTATATAACTTTATTCTTTAATAAAGTATTTGATGATATTTTATATTATTTTACTTTGTTAGTTATATAAATACTATTAATGTTCCAAAAACATTTCTATAATACGTGCAAAGCATGTGACCAAACTAGTATTAAAAATAAGTGGGAGTTATACTTTAATATGAAAGCTATATTTTATTAATAAGGATTTGCAGACTCTATTTTGTATTCAACATCAACTCGCCTCAACCTAATTTATTTTGACCTTGTGGAGACAAAAATATTAAAACAAATTAAAATTAAAATTAAAAGATTAGAAGAAAATACAGAGAGGGAGAACAAAAGGGATCGTTTGATATCATTTGTAAAGGCTGTTTTTGACCCACATCATTAAAAATGAGATAAGATTTCTTTCAATTATAGGCTTATGTTCAGTTGTAGTGAAATAAGATGAGAAATAAAGTTAGGTCAGACTTATTTATCTTATATTTAAAAAATAAAATTGATTTATAAACAATTTTTTTAATCTTAACTATTTCTATTTTATTTTACCTAATTCAATATAATTTTATAAAAATAATCTTATCCTATCTTACATATCAAACATACCTTAGATTTTTTTTTATTTTTTTTTTATTTTTTATTATGAAGATCGTAACTATTTTTTAGATTTGACGTACATCTAGACAACTATTTTGCAAATAATTTGAATTTTGAACAATGCCTTAACACAACCAATAACAATGACAAAGAGATACATTCCATAGAACAAAAGAGCCCGTTAAGCTCAAATAATAAGAACAACTACTGGTTAAAAGCAAAAATCCACATTGACCTAAGTCTAAGTTACCAAATTATAATTAACAATATTTTTCAGGAGGGAGAAATCTAAATTGACTACTACAATGGTAGAAAATGCAATATTTATTACTATTAAAAAAATAAACATAACATAAATTTTATATAGGAAATTACAAAAAATGTTAAAAAAATTAACGTAATAACATTAATATATGCATATTTTTTTACTTAATTACGTGTAAATCATATATTATTAATTATTATAAAAATAATAGAATGTATATAGTGGTGGTTTCATGCTCTTTCTTCTTCGTTGCACACCTGCTTTTCCGTCTATGTGACACCTCGACTCCCAGTTTGTCTCTCTCCTTGCCGAGTTGTTGAGGCCGTGCACAGAGACGATGCGCCCATTTGGCAAGAGACGTCGGACTTGGGTTGCTCGCCGACAGCCGGAGGCCATGTCGTTCCTTCTCTTTCTATATGTCTCATGCTTCAAAGCTTTTCTTTTGAATAAGTTATGAAATCAATTTAAAATACACAATGATCATTAAGATACCAATTCTTTTTGTCAGTAAAGTGATATTCATCAAGAAAATTATGCAGCGGTTCAAAATACTTACAAATTCAATATAAAAATACAGTTCAAAAAAGAGATAAAATAAGGCCTATGGCCAAGTTGAATCCGTGCCAAAATTTATGAGTAAAACAGTTTAAAGATGGAAGGCACATGTCTAGTTCAAAGCATTTATAACAAAATGATAAAACATTAAACTAAAAAGGAAACTGTGATGACCTCCAAGTGAGATCTCAACTAAAATGACAGCCTCGCATGGCTAGTCTACTCCTAAGGTGTCGATGATCACCTATGATAAAATAATGGGGTGAGCTCGAAAGTTTAGTGGATCATACAGAACATCACTAATATTATTTAGACCAAAATACAAAATATAAAAACACTTTCATTACATTAGGGCGTTTCAAATACGTCATTTTGTTGAAATGCAGACTAAAAGAGCCCTGCTTTCAGTGTCTCCATGTGCTCCGGGAGCAAATTCAAGGGTAATGCCCATGGGCCGGTTACCTTTTGGGACCACAATCTAAGGAGAGAAATTCACAGTGACTCTCTGTTAGAATACACAATCAGCTGTTGCAGTCAGCTCGGGTAGGGACACCCAAAGGCCGATCATCGCCCTGGTACATAGAGTTTTAAAGTCTTAATTTCATCTTCTTTAGTTACACATTTCATCTCAAGTCATGTATGAAAATCATTCATCACAGATATTATTTCATAGTATATGTAAAACATATACATAAAACAATCATATGATTTGACTATAACTATCATCCTCTTCATCATCTAGGCATGTGATCATCACAAATAAAAACAATTAGCATGTAAACCTAACACTCAATCAATCAATCAATCAAATCAATGGTCACACAAGAAACAATCCTAGCGTGCTCCTAAGTACTAATTTTAAAGTAGACAAGCATCATGTTTGGTATTAAAAATCCAAATAATAGTAGTGAGTATAGTAATCATACCCACTTTGTATCTCCTTCCTTTGTGCCTTTGATCTTTAATCTATCAGATTTTAATCTCAAGATGACGTGAGTCTAAAGCATTCAAAACATGGTCAAAATCCTAGATTTATGTCCTTCAGATCATTATTCCATGGTGTACACAAATCAAAACCAAAAACTGAGTCGAGGACGCATTACCACGGTCAATTACCATGGTAACTAGGGGATTTCTAGAAAATGCAATGCCTTTGTGTGCATTACCCTGTTTGTGTTTTTCTCATATGTTTAACACTTAAACATACATCAAACTAAAGTAAATCTTTATACCTTGAAGATCTACGCTTTTCCTCTTTGTTTCTCGCCAAAATAAAGTCTTACGACCCTCAAATCACTTACACTTCAAAGAAAAATGCGTTTACACTTAGGAAAATGATTCACAATGCTAGGAAATCAAGATTTCAAGTGGGTTTCGTGATTTTACCTGAGTACAAGACATTTTGGAGCAACACCTCCATGGATCCTCTTCTTGGTGGAGCTTGTTCTTCACGGATCTAACCTTACAAACTAGTAGAGAGGGGTTTGTAAGAGCTTAATCCCCCTTCGAACTCAAAAGAAATGTTAAGAAACAAGATTGGAAGGCTTGGTTAGGGTTTAGGAGAAAAAACCCCAAGTTGTGTTGCACAAAACTCAAATCTAGGGTTTTCCACGAACATTGCATATTTATCAAATTCGTGAATTATCGTGGTAACGAAGACGATGCATTGTTCTCCATTTCTAGGTTTGTCCGGAATTACCGCGGTTATTAACTTTCATTAACGCGGTAACCAGCGAAATTTTAACTTTTTGCATTTTTTTCTTTGTCATTTCTTGTGCTTTCCAAATTTATATCATTTTAATATTTATTTTAAGTTTATTTGGACTTATTCTACATGGTTTTTAAGTATCTTATTAGTTTCTTATTTATTTAATTAATTATTTTATTTTAACTGTTTACTAGTGACATAGATGTCTTATAGAATTTTGGGGTATTACAGTCTATTCTCTCAGTCTTTGCATTTGCTCCCTATTGTTACTTGTGCATCCATGTTCATCCTTGTTCATGCCAACGGTAGTAATGACAACAGCAACACAGAATCGTAGCAAGCCCTTATCTTGTCACCTATTTGTTGTTTAAAGATTTGTTTCTTCTTCAATAACGACGAAGCCCTAATTTTTCTCCCACCAAAATCATATCGTTATTGGCAATCGACAAAAATGAAAGTTAAACACCACTGCTTCCATTATTACCCTCACCACAAGAAGAAGAGTATCGACTCTCCTTTTTCTTATTTTGTTTTTGTAGTAGACTGCATCAGCTCTACTTCTTCTTCTCTTCTCTCCTCTTTCTTCTTTACTTACTATTGCAACAAAAACAAAAAACAAAGAAGCCATTGTGATTCCATGCTGCAATTCTGTGTTGTTGCTGCTGTTGGCATTGGTGGGATTTTGAGCGAAGGTGGGATCTTCGAAAGGCTACAATGGCGGTGGTAGCACAATGGAGGTGGTGAGGGCTTTCCATTGCACGAAGATAAGATATCCACCGGCAGTGGCATCTTCTTCTTCTTCTGTTTCAAAAGCAGTAAGTGTCCGCGAGATGAGCTACAAAAAGGGAAAACTAGTTATCACAAAGTTTTTATCATATGTAGACAGTGCTACTTGTCGTGGATCTAATCTCTGTTGCTCGATCTGCTGATTGATTTGCGCCTTCTATTGCTATCGTCAGCTACTGACCTCGCTTGTGATTCGTCGCTGCTACTACTATTCTTGCTCGTGCACAGTCACTGGCTCTTTACGCTGTTGCTGCTTGATCCACCAACGAAATAACACTATATACCAGTTGTATATCATATATGTGACACTCTGGCTCCTGGATTCCTCTCTCTCTATCCGTGCGACAATTCATCAAGGCCGCATGCAAAGATGGCACGCGCCCGTTCGATGGGAGATGTCGAAAAACGAGTCGTTTGCTGAAAGTCAAATTTATCAAGAAAAGGTATGTAGCTATTCAAAATACTTATGAATTTAGTATGAAAGTACATTTCAGAATGAAATAAAACAAGGCCTATGGCCAAGCTTGATACATGCCAAAATTTATAAGAAAGACATTTTTAAAGCTGGAGAGCACGTGCCCAGTTCAAATTATTTACAACAAAATGATAATAAAACATTAAACTAAAAAGAAACTAAAAACTGTGGCAACCGCTTAGTGAGGCATCAACCAAAAAGAAGGCCTCTCATGGCTGGTCTATTCTTACAGTGTCAATGATCACCTAAAATAAAATAATGCAGTGAGCTCGAGAGCCCAGTGGATCATCTCTACACATTGTTAGCATATACAAATCAAAATACAAGACATGCAAACACTTTCATTATATTAGGGCGTTTCAAACACTATATTGTTATTTTTTCGTATGCAAGACTGAAAGAGCCTTGCTCTCAATGTCCCCGTGTGGTCTGGGAGCGAATCTGGGAGTAATGCTTGAGGGCTGGTTACCTTTTAGGATCGCAATCTAAGGATGAAAGTTTGAAGTGACTCTTTGTCCAAAAACACATTTAGTTGTCGCAGTCAGCTCGGGTAGGGACACCTATGATGATGCCCAAAGGTTAGTCATTGTCCTGATACGTGGAATTATTAATCTTAATTTAATCTTCTTTAGTTGCACATTCAATTCCAATTCACACATATTCATCATATGTACCAATTTAAAGTAAACAAATTAGGTATGTTCGACCATTTATGGAGATCAAAGCATGAAACATCTAAATATGCATGTTATAACAAAAATAAACTAGACATCATGGACACACATCAAGCCATTCCAAATCAAAGATCAACCAAATATGCCCTATCATGCTTCTAGGCATTCATTAAATGTAACCATACATCATACTTTGCATTCAAAGTTTAAATAAGGCTAGGGAGTACGAAAATCACACCCAATTTGTGTATTTCCTTCCCTTTTGCCGTTATTCCTCTCCTCATGAGTTTAGACCTTTAATTAATAACATTTTTAAAAATAAGTTAATGCAAGTCTAAGGTATTCAAAACATGGTCTAAATCCTAGACTTTTGTTCTTTACATGTGTGTTTCACGGTGTACACATGCAATACTCTGGCCCCCGGTCCCGCGGGTTCCCTCGGGCCACGTGCGGAGAAAGTGCAGCCCTTGATTAAAGAACCTGCTGCCGTATTGTCTATTGAGAGCCGGAGCGCTACTTAATTCATCTTGTCACTCTATCTCTTTCGATCTTTCAGGTAATAGTAAAATCAATTTAAATAAACATGAATTTCTTTTTGAAATAAAACCTCTATATACATAATTTGGATCAAAGAAATTTTAGTTAAAATAATAAACTGCAAGTTCATATTTCAACCATTTTAAAACTTCTACAATAAATCCAGAACCTTTCATTACATATAAAAGATCGGTCTAAAAGAAAGGGTCACAGGTCCTGTTTAATTAAGTACAAGAATAAAATGCATAGAAAAACAATAACAACCTCCCCAACGAGGTTTAGCCAAAAGGTCAGAGTCGCCTAGAGATAGTCAACTCGCATTGTGTCAACAGTCACCTTAAATAGAAAAGTGGGGTGAGCTCGAGAGCCTAGTGGATCATACATCATATCACTAGCATTATTCAGACCAAAATACCACACATGCAAACACTTTCATTACATTAAGGCGTTTCGAACACTTTATTATTTTTCGTCACAATTAAGATTGAAAGGTTTGTGGCCTTGGTATCCCCCTCATGGTTCAGAAGTGAATTCGGAGGTATTGTCTAAGGGCCAGTTACCTTTCGGAACCCTAGCGGGTGTGTGAGGTCCAAAGTGACACCCAACCCATAGGTAGTCTAGTTGAGGACACCCACGATGACACCCTAAGGTCGGTTATCGCCCTGGTACGTGGTTCTTGTCTTAATTTAATCTTCTTTATTTTCACAATTACATTGCAAATCACACACAGTAATACTTCAAGATGCAGATAAATCATTTGTACTAACATTTAAGAAATTCAATCATCGCATGAACTATCTCATACTATCTAAGCATGTGAGTGTGAAAATTTTCAAACAATCATCATCTTATTTCAACATCCAATCAAACATTCCAATCAATAGTCACTCAAGAATAAATCCTAGCATGCTCCTAAATGCATAATTAAATTAAGCAATCATCATGTTTAGGATTTAAAATCTAAATAATAATATGGAGTGCAGTAATCACACCCACATTTATATTTTTTTTCAAGTCGCTCACGCCTCCATGCCACCCTAATATTCCTGATTTGAAATTAAAATCAAGATAATTAATTAATTAATTTTCAAGTTCATACTATTTATCCAAAAATGAATTAGAAATAATCTAAGCTTATATATTAGGCAAAGTAACCCCTCTTCTATTTTAAACTTTTAATCTGAAAATAGAAAATTCAAACAATTAATTCTCATGTCCCCTACAATTCATCCACTATAAATGAAAATATTTTAGGGCTTGGATACTCTTAAAACATCCATATCCATTTTTTTTCTAACTTGGAGTCTTTTTAAAAGATCCCTATTTCTACTTCAATTTAGATAAATTAAAATTTAATATTTAAAACACTTTAAAATTTTCTTTAACTCTCAATAAATATTTTTTACTTCAATGTGACAATTCTAATATTTAGTATTCACATCAGGGATCCCATTAAAGTCAATCTCCGATATACTTCTTTTCATATCAAAATTAAATTTATTACGAACAAAATAAGACTTCTAAATCTAAAAATCTGAGCAGAACTCTAGAAACATTATTTCTCACATGAAAATATCTCTAAACTTCCAAATCCCATCCTTTGTACTCATTTCCAGGAAATAATTTATTTTAACTATCATCTACTCAAGGATTTAAGATTGAAAGGATTTTATTTTTTTTTCAAAAATATTAGATTTTCATCAATTTCCAAAATAATTAAATCTTTGATCTTGAGCCTCCATAACTCCAAAATTTATCATTCATTATCCACATCAAATTAATATCATCACATAACAAATAGAAGGCAGTGATAAATAGAATAGGATTATCACTATAAAAATCCCTCAATAAGGAGGTTACAAAATTTTCATTTTCACATACTAATGGTTTCTAACTCACAAACTCATTCTTCGCATCCATGCAACTCAATTAAATTAATTTAAACTAACCACAACATAAGATTCAAGAATCCAAAGCTTCAATTCCTCTTCGCTATCACTTCCCCTTTTGTTCGCCTTTGCAGCAAGATTTGATGCCCTAATTTATTGCAAATCCAAATACACCCATTCAATCCATAACACTAAACTATGAATATCAAAATGTAGGAATATCGAAATCAAAAGCTATACCACTGTTAGGTTTTTCCTTGTGCGCAAATCGCACCAGCAGTTGAAGTTCGTTCGTAGGAAATGCACCAACAGCAAGGTAATGGCTCGTTCTTCTTCTTCGCGTAAAACACGCACAACTTTCAGATCTGAAATTTAAACTTTCAGATTTGAAATTTCTTTGTTTCGATCCAAATGCTGCAGCAACAATCTTGACGCAGTAGCAACAAAGATGGCAAACAACAAGCAGCAAAAATGGCGGACAACAGTGAGGACAGTAAGAAGCATATGCAATGGCAATGGCGGACTAAAAACACTAGCAGCAACATACATCGCGCACAGCTAGCTAGATTTTTCTTCTTCTTCTTCTTCTTCTTCATGGCTCACAAACTAGCACAAGGTTCTTCCTTTCTTCACGAATCACGCACAGCAGATGCTCAACAGCAATGTGGCTGCAAATCTGGCGAGATTGAAGGGATTTTGATAGTGTTGGTTACAAATTCGACGATGTTCGAAGCTTGTAATGGTGGCTGATGCGTGAGACGAACCAGATTCGGGGAGATACGAACCAGATCTAAGTTGTGTCATCTTCTTCGCAGATCAAACGAACGACTCTTTGTTCGGTTTGTGTGTGGGTATAGTAGCCAAAAACCATAAATTTCTGGTTTTTCCTCTTTGATTCACATAGAAAATGCTCAAAAAATCCACAAATCTGCCTAGATCTTCTTTTTCGCTTTGATCCAAATTTGAAATTTCTAGATTTCGTTCTTGTTCCCCTGTTTTTCATTTTTGCCCCAAATTTGAAAGAGAAGAAGATGCACAATGTCTCCTTCTTCCTTTTTTTTTGGTTCTTGCTTTAAAACTTGAATGAAGAAGATGATGATCCCCTTTTTTGTATACTTTGTTTGTGTGTCCCAAAGCATGAAAAGAGCTTCTTCATATATTGGCATGCACATGTCTTATTATTATATTTCTTTTTGTAATTAAACAAATTTTTGATTTATTATATTAACAATATGGTATCCAAATATATATATATACGTGCTTGCATTACAAAAATTTGGGTTATTACAATCTACCATTCTTAAAAGAATTTCGTCCTCGAAATTTAAAAGTACAAGTACCGGTATGATGTTATCGTATCAGGTGAGATTTTGGTACTTCTTCCGCATCTCACTCTCCAACTCTCAGGTTGCCTCTTCCAAATCATGATGTAATATCCTGAAAATTTTATATTTAATTAAATGAAATTCAAGATCTATTTAGTAAAATTTGGGTGCAAAATAAAATCGGACCTATTTCAGGGCTAAATTTAGCAGGTTCTAAAACTCTCACTTAGTAACCTTTAGGGTCCCAAAATAACTTGAAATGAAGTAAGGTAACATGAACCAACTAAGGGGACAATATATCCAAAAATTAGAACAACTGGTCGAGGTTAAGGTTTTCATTTGTCAAACACCCTTCAAGGGGTCCAAATTAGAAAGAATTATCATTTAGGGTACTTCAAAAGATCGAAATGACCCGAAACAAAACAAATGACATAAACTAACAAAATGAATAACATATCTAAAAATAAAAAACAATTGGCCAAAATTCAGATTTTCCTTTGCCTAGTGACCTCAGTGGGTCTTAAATAAGGAAAGATTTTGAAGGAAAATTACCTAGGGCTAAACCATACCTTAAAATGTGCATTAGGTTCATGTGATTCTAAAAATATAGGATATAAATCATAATTCAATGTAAATAAGGAGATATTAATTTTTATTTGATTTTTATGAACCCATGAAGTCATGACCACCCCTAACATGTGCAAGTTACATGGGTGGAATACCATGATCTTGTGTACCTCCACCCTACCCTAAGCTCCACGAGACCTTTCCTTTATTTAAGTTCATGTAGAATGATCCCATGTGCCATGAAAATGATTAGGTATGCCACCCCTATGAGATGTCCCACTTAGTATTAAGAAAACATGAATGAATGATTCCATGTGCACCATGATATGATCATATATACCATGCTCTACACACTAAAAACATCCCAAATAATTCAAATTAGAAGTTTCTAATCTAAGAATAGAAGTTGCTGAAAAATGTTTCTAAACACCCAAGGAACAAGATTAGAAGTTTCTAATCTAAGAATAGAAGTTGCTAAAAAATATTTCTAAACACCTTAGAAATAAGATTAGAAGTTTCTAATTCAAAATAGAAGATTGTCAAATCTTGTTGATTTGGTGTGCATAAGAAAAAGAATCCATTACCAAAACGTATTGGAAAGTTGCCTTACTTACAATATCACAACTAGATTAACTTCCAATCAAAGAATAGTAAGTATTCTAAATCATTTTTGTGTTCGCACATAAATAGGAAATCAAATAAAACTTATATCTTATGTTCACACTAGGAATTGGAAACCAAATCAATCCACATTCTAAATCGTGTTCACACTCAATATATGCATTCCAAAATGTCCCTATAGAGGAATGGAAAGGTTTCGTAGTGTGAACATGCCCAAACCGTCCTCTAATGCTCATGAAACTCTATGTAAAACTCTTCATGCTCTCATTCTTTTCATCCCAAAGCAAAGAGTTGATACTTCCATCTTTGCTTGTTCTTGTCCTCTTCTTAGTGCCTCTTCTCAGTCTCTTTTCTTTCTTGTGTGCGAAGTTCTAATTTCAGTATTTTAGAGAGTTGTTGAAGTAGTTTTGTTGGGGGTTAAAAGTTCTTGAAGTTCTGAAAGTGGTAGATAAGGATAACCTCTGAAGGATTCAACAAGAAACTTGGATTAAGGTGGAGGGGATTTCTTAAACCTCTACTTTGCTATTTTAAATTTTTAGCATGTTCATGCTTATTTAAATTCTAATTTTTAGCATGTCTTATTTTAGTTTTAGCATGTTTAATCATATTTTAATTCCAGTTTAGCATGTTTTTATGTTTTAATCACTCATGAGAGCAAGCCATGCTTAGAATCTATGTTTAAGATTTAATTCAATGTTTTAAGCATGCTATGTGATGTTTTCATGCTTTCTTGGTTGTTTAAAATTCTAAAATTATATTATGAATTTCTTTCATGATTATGTGATCTTAAATATAAGAAAGTGAAGATAAGAACTACGTACCATCATAGTAGTCTAAGTAATGCTATGGGTGTTTTTTACATATACTTAGTATATATGAGTAACATTACTAAATGTGGATGTGTTTTAAAATAATTGGAATGTGGACATATGATGCTTATTTCCAATGGAATGTGACAAGATGTATTGTCATTTGTAATAAACTAAATTTTTATAACGCGTACACGTCGAAAATAAATTCTTAAATATATTAAATAAATACAAAAATGTTCAAAAACATGATTTAAATATTTGTTATAATGTTTATTAAATAAAT
>JAJIYU010018726.1:0-11077 GCA_030144865.1 Tinospora cordifolia
GAGCAGGGTGACGATAAAAAATAAATGAATAAATTTTTTCAACAAAAGTTAGGTTAAGTGAACAAAATTTCATATTTTTTAATTAAAGATTTTAAGTTTGAACTCTAGTTTTGAAAAAAAAAAACATATTAAAAAAAGTTTGTTATATTTAAAATAATATAATAATTTAGATAGAAATTAGTTTTAATACATGCATAAAATTGGCCAGAGACATATCTTAGGGTCTCCACAATGCTCATATGTTCGGTGCAGACCGAGCATATACGCTTGCGGACAGCTCATTAAAAAAAAATTAAAAAATATTAATTGGGCGTTGAGCGCTCGGTCTGCACCGAACGCTCAACGCCCGGAGTGCTGAGGTGGCACTGCCTCAGCACTCCATTGAGCACATTGGAGATGCTCTTAAAAAAGCAAAAATAAAAACTTTAGTTTTCCACCTAAATAATATTTTGAAAAAATAAAATTTGGGTACAGGAAACTCGGTGAGTCTGGCGAACGCGATGGGCTAAACGGGACGAGTGAAATCGGCGCCACAGAGCATGTGATGGCGAGGCTGTGACTCAGAAGGAGGGAAACGAGGGGAAGTATGACAGTGGCAGCGGGTCTCGGCGACGCCTTGCTGGCTCTAGGTCCTTCCCTTTCTCTCTTCATCTATGTGATCTTCAGGAAACCCTTTTTGATCCTAACATTGCTATCCAGGTAGGTGCTACAAGACCTTTCAATTTCATTTTTTTTTTCTGTATTTTGTGTTGAATTTTGTGGTTTTGTTTTCAGCTTAAATCAATCACAATCCCAATTTTAATAGTATCCAACTCCAGGGAAAACCGGTAATTTTCTTTTTCTAGAAATTTTTGTTGGGTAGTAATATTATTTGCATCGTTTTGTTGGATTTTGATGGATGATCACTGTAACTCCAAAGCGCGGTGATAATTTCTGAGAAAAGAAGTTAAATTGCGTGCTGGCTGCTTTGTAAAACTCACCAAAGAAACTGTTATAGATCTAAATTTGTTCAACTTCTTAGTAAAAAATTGCCAGATCATGCAGAAATCTGAATCCTTTCCCACTATGTATACTGTTGGTGGCTTCAACCTGAGATATTAGTCTCAAGCTGTTACTAATCTCAATTACTTCAATTTCTCAGTAAAAATGTACCAGATCATGGAACAATCTTATTCCTTTCCCACTATGTGTATTTGTGGCGGGTTTAACTACAAATATTAGTCTTATGTCCTTTATACATTCTACCAAATTCAACATGTAAGGAGTCTTACATCCTCGTTCTAGCAAGAAGACCTTTTATAGGGATAGAGAGGGAGAGAAAAAAAAAAAAAAAAAAGCAAAACACACTTCCCAGGATTGCTTTGTGACACACTTTATGTAGGTGTTCATAGGATCAATGCCCTTGTTTAGGGCCAGCCAAATTTGAGAATAGGAGGGACAATCTCTAATGATATGCAAGGCGGGGGAAAATTGGCTTTCAACATGTACATATGTTCATGTATTCGGATATTGTTGACGTACGTATAGAAGGGTTTCTTTTTTTTTTTTTTTTCTTTCTAATCAGTTTTTAGTAGTTATTTTCATCAATGGTTTCTTTTATTCGAAAAATTGACAGTTATGGGAGTTTATGATTTTATGGAATTTGTGTATGCAGTACACTATCATGGCTTTTAAGCTTTTTTATTTTATTTTATTTTATTTTATCAGGAGCATGGAGGGCATTTCTTCCTTTGAAAACGTCTGCTTGGTGGCCATGTGCGATTCTCGTTATTACATCCGTGGCTTTTCAAGAAGTGCTTCAGGTTGTTTCTGGAAGGTCTACAAGTAAGTGTATTTTTTCAATACCTTTTGTTGGATGTGCCTGTTCAAGTTTATGTGCCACTCAAATTTTGAATATTTTAATTTGACTTTTTTAATGTAAATTCAAAGACGGAACTTGGATTGGATTATGTAGTGGTTGGTTTCATTTTATGCTGCCCTCTTCCTGTTTCACATGCCATATCAGATATTTCTTCCTCTTCTTCCTGTCTTAGTTTAATTAAGTGAGAGTATGTGCTTTGTAAATGAAGATCATTAGTTTATGCATTTCTTTTCTTTGAATTGATTATTTGTTTATTGGTATATATTAAAACTGAAAAAAAATCATTCTGTTGCTTAGCATATATTACTTTCTATGACATTTATTCCCTTCAAGAAGATGGAAGATATCCTGGATGTTTTTGCCAATAAAGTTTCAAAACCTTGCCTGTTTTTCACTGATAAGATGCAAATTGCCCTTGGTAAATTTATTGGATCTCTTAAAAAAAAATTTGGTATATCTTGTAAAGTTGGAATTGAAATTTCTTTTGGGCATAAGTGTTTCACCATTTTCTCTTTTAGCATTGAATCCGGTTGAACAAAGTTAATCAGCTGCATCCGCTGCATTTGAAATTTCTTTTGGGAATAAGTGTTTCACCATTCTCTCTTTTAGCGTTGAACCCCGTTGAACAAAGTTAAGCAGGTGCATTTGTTTTAGAACTCAGGTAGAGTTTTATGTATCTAAAATTTTTCAAACTTAAAAAAATGCGTTTTGTTTGTCCATTTGGAAAGTGACTTCTCCATCATTTAAATAGAAAACAGCTGTTTTGGGGAAATGGAAAGAACTCTTTTCTAAGTTTTCTTTCTTTTTTTGTTTTTTTTTTTTTTTTTTCTCAATTTTTGGTTGTGTCCATGTTTTGGATTACAAACCTACCACAGCCTTAAAGTTCCTTGACTGTTTGAAAGAGGAGAGCAAATTTGCAAAGTGCATGTCCATGTAATGAAAGTTAGCCACATGCCAAAACTAAGATACCCACCACTGGCTTAACTTATAAAATCACCAAGTTAGAAATTTAGAACACTTTCCATGCTCCATGGCTGGCTACAACCAGGATGATGCATTCGTCTAACAATTCTTGACCTTTTAGAGTGGTTGATTGCTTGCTTTTACCTGTCTTACATGCTTTGTGAGATTTGTGCATGTTTGGTGCATCTAAAGATTCCTCATGTATGAATCTTTGAGATCATGAACCTGACCTAAGTGGATGATCATACTTCAACATATTGAACATTTTTCAGCCACAATATCATAGTTATTCTCAATGGATAGTGAGGCTGAATCTGCTTCAAGCATGTGCAGCATTCTACTTAGGCAGCAAGTCATATATCACAGTTTTTGTTGTTGTCACTTTCTGGTTATCTCTGAACGTGATACGGATGGAACTCTTCCAAGTGCTGATATTGAGGTCTTTGCTTTTCGATTTTATTTACTTTCAATTGGCCAAATTGACTTTCTCACATATTTTTGATTCAAAAATTTACAGCTGGTGGCTTGGGTCATGGGCTTGCCCATTCAGTCTTTTTCTGTCTAAGCCTGATAACACCTGCATTTGGTCCAGCAACATTTTATGTTGATAGATGCCTGCATATGCCATTTTTTCTTACATCTGGTATGTCATTCAATTTAGATAGTTTCCCACTTTCCCATTCTTGGATAAAAATCATGTCTGTCAAAAAGAATTGATAATCGATGAATGATTGAATACTCTTTTGAGCTGTTTCGACTATAAGTAAGATGCCATTACAGAATATGTTCTGAGTGCACTTTAGTAAAGGATTTTAGAAGTTCTTTTCTTCTTCTTTTTTTCCTAAGTGGAATTCACTCGTTTTCCTTACTTCATTGACTTTTTGTGCATTGATTCTGTTATTTATTATTAGTATCATTATCTTCCTAAACTTATGTTGGAGCATGACCAGTGGATTGCTCTAGACATCTGGGTCTTTTGGTTTGACAAATTTGCCTTCAACCTGGCAGTGATTGTCGCACTTGGATTTGTTTCTATCCATACCTTCTCTATAGTTATAGCTTTCAACGGCTTTGCGAGAGAAAAGAGAATGGACCAAACGTTCATTCCTTTTGTTCATCTTATGGCAGCCTTGTTGGTAATTATTTTACTTCTCTCCTATAATTTAGGACAATTAGTTTCTTGTGTTTAAAATATACTAGCCTTCTCTCACGTTTGATAATCCTCATCATTTTTATATTCTTTAAGCTGTTAGAGATAAGCTTTACCGGGGATTTTGCTACAAATATAATTTGTTGTTATCATGAAGATGAAGAATCTTTTACTGCTTGCAACTATTGTTTATAGCTTTTCATTTTTCATTAAATGTTATCCCAATTTATTTCTCTTCCATATTTTGCATTTCAGGCGCTGATCGATCTATCATCTGGGGGATGCATGGTGGGAATTCCTCTTCTTTACACCTTGGTGATCTTGTTGCTGCTGTATTGTGTAAACATCGTATGGAATAGACTCACTGAAGATTGGAGCAGACTGCATTGACTTAACTCATTAAGCAGGTAAGCTTCAGTCTTGAGTACCGTCATTTGTTTTTCAATGTTACAGTTTCAGTTTCTTAAGCAAGATATTTCTTTCTATGTTTTGTTAGGAAATATGATGGGAACATCATTTCTAGTGGAGTAAAAAAATGAATGGTGCTGCTTTCTATATTCTTCTGTTATTGAAATTCTATATACCACCTCCTGTACAAATCTTGTACAAAAATATATGAGATTATATAGAGATGTTGCCTCTTAACCACAGAGTTCAAATATTCAAAGAGAACTTTTTCTTTCTTTGTTACAACACTTTTTTAGGACTTTGACCCCTGGTAACTGCGCTAATTCTTCTATGGGGGCAAGATTACAGTGGAGTCAGGAATGAATATGCAACATAAGGTAGAGAGAACAATGTTAAAAAAAAAAAAAAAAAAAAAAAAAAAAAAAAAAAAAAAAAAAAAAAAAAAAAAAAAAAAAAAATTTTCAGAACTTAACCCGTACATATATGCTTGTCATTCATTCTACTTACAATTCAAAATAAAAAAAAAAAAATTTAAAAATTTGAACTGAGCTTGACAACACTAATAAGTTTGTAGGTTTATTATTGCTGATATGGTAACTCCTTCAAAGAAAATTAATAAAATAAAGTAATCTTATATTCTACAAATCCTGAAAAGAATTTCTGATGCTAACTTTGCCTTGCCTTGATTTGATTGTAACTTGTAAGTTCTATCTCACTTAAGAAAGAACTTCCACGTCTCTCTCTCAGTTGTTTCCATTATCACATGAGCACCAAAAATCCCTTCCTCATCAACCATACTTCTCAGATTTTTCCCTCCACAGCCAATGTGATGATTCTTCTTTGTTGCCAAGTACACTACCCCATAAGGGGGTCTCAAACACTGAGAAGATCAATGCAAACCAACAACATGAAATGACTAAATCAGTAAATAGAACTGGATTTAAATCACTTTCCCATAAAGAGAAAGTGACCCTTTGAAGGGCTTTAGTCATAATTCACATGGCATATATTTAGGTTTTGAAGAATTTCCACAAGATATTGAATACCCTGATCCAAAAATCGGGCATAGAATTAAGCAACTAACCTTCTTTATAAGTGCATAAAGCTTTTTCAAGGTGGTTGCTGAGTGTGGGATCTCAGTCATTAAAATGACATCGTAGCCACCTTCACCTGGGTCTATCTCGCTCGCCCTCTCCCAAGCTCGGCTACTAGAGAGTTTTCTGGATCTCCTTGAGGAAGATTCATGCCCAATGATGCTACCGTCCTGACTGCTGCAACCATCCATGAAGTCTTCCTCGGAGAAGCTTAGGCTCATACCATGGTGTGGCGTCTCAAACCCTTCTTTCCTTACCACAGACAAGATCGTGTGTAGTTCCTCCCAGTCACCGGCATAGAAATGGACGTCAGGAGCCAGTGCTTGCCTGGATGGAGTCAAAGGACTCTCAGGCTGCCGGCTTTGCCTGTCCTTTGCTTCCTCAAGATTGGCGAGGACATTTGGTATTGTTTTGCATCTTATTTTTTCTGCACTAAGGTCTTGAAAATGGACAGTACCAGCTCCCTGAAATTTGATTGAGATGTAAATCAGCAGAGTTTTAGAATTGACAGCTTTCTTGAATGATACTGTCTTGTTTAGCTTCAAATTTCTACTTCTTTTTGCTTCTTCCTTTTGCTTTTAGAATCAAAATAAATGAAAAAAAGATTATAATCCAATTCATATCAGATATCAAAATGGGGAATACCTTTAGGCAAGCAAAAATTCCTGGAAGTCCATAACCACAACTGAGCTGTAATGGCATTAAAGCTACATTTCAGATACTAGTTACATCACTTATCAAGCTGGAGGATTCAAGAGTTCAAATGGTATACACTTTTGATTCTTAAATATAATTAAGAAAAAGAAGAAGACGAAGAACCAAGAATAGCAAGGCAGAAGTATCAACATGCGCAATGCCAACAAGATTGAATTACCTCCAGGACTTGCTTGCCTCTAAAACTCAGCTGCCCATCACGAATTTCATTTTTAAGAACATTGACAAGATCGATGGAACTGTCCCAAGACTTTAGAGACCCTAAAATGCAAAAGATAAGGTACATGAATCAGATTCCCAACTTGGATCAAAGACAAAAACAGCTATTATAACTTAAAGATCTGATTAAGATTTCATAGTGCATTACCTTCATATTTTGATGATACCATTTCTGAACTAGTAAACCCAATGATATCAGATACACTAACTTTTCCCTGTATTGTACCCATCAAGAAAAGCAAACTTAAGTGATTTAGCCATTCTTCTATATATTCTGAATTCAAACAGAACAAAATACCACAATAGAAGATGACAATGCTATAAGATCTAAAGACATTTGGCAATTTAGTCAGCAACATTAATATCTAAATTTGTTATGCATCGTAACAATCATTCAGGTGTGCATGTAAATGAAATTTAAGTTCTATTATTTCAATAATCTGATAAATTTGATGGGAGATACCTTGAAGATGTTGAGACCCTGTACATCTACGTTTTCCCCAGCATACCTATACGGGTGAGCTGCCTGCATCACTCAAAATACTAAAAAGGTCAAGTAACAGTCATTGACAATGACAAATCTACAAATTGTTCAACTCTGAAGCATGCCAAAGAAATATTCACAAAAGAAAATGACCACTTGGGAAAGCATTGAACAACCTTTGAAGGGACAATCTCAACAGCTGGGGAGGGAAGATGTAAATCCCTTTCCGAAATAGTAGCAATGCCACTGCTACTACCCCGGTCTTGAGGCAACAAACCAGGCAAGCATTGAGTGAGAAGCGATGGTGCACGCATTGTAACACCTTGGACTATTGACTAAACCTGAAGCTGTAACAATCCAAAAATCGGGATATCAGGAATACACAGAACGAGAATTTATAAGAAGCCATTTTAAGAACAGACACCCTGATCCCAAATTAGCTGTGTTGGTCTGTTTCTTAAGGGTCACTCCTTTCCTTGAATCATGTGGGTTCCGAGGATGGTGCCCTCTTAACAAGCTATAAAGCAAGCAACATCATCATGGAAACCATGGAGCTTCCCTCTCTCTCTCTCTCTCTCTCTCTCTCTCTCTCTCTCTATATATATATATATATATATATATATATATATATATATATATACACACAACTTTTAAATCATTATAAACTATCTTTAATAGCTAAAACCTTGCATTATAACCAAGAACCACACCCATCAGCAAGCTCAATGGCCCAAATGAACATTTAAAAAAAATTAAAAAGAAAAAGGGGGAAGCTTTTAATCAGAAACATAGGTGAGACCCAAGAACAAAAATCAAGATTAAATAACAAAAAGTTGGGAAAAGGCCATAGAAAGAGCCCAAAATAGAAGAAATCAGGAGATGAACGATAAAAAGTAGAAAGAACCAACCAAACAGGCCCTTGATCTTGAACATAAAAAGCACCAAACTCGATTCCCGAAACCCGATTCCCAAAGGAAATAAACAAAAAACCCACAACTTGATTTCCAAAACAGATTCATCGAACCTGAGAAAAACCACCAATAAACAAATACCCCCCAACAATAGATCATCCACAAAGGGCCTGTTCGGATTGCCACCTTTTTTTTTTTTTAAATTGGCATTAGAAGAAAAGGTTAAGCACCACATTGAATCTCATCTACTCCCAAAAATAAGAACAATAAATTTAAGTATAATAGTAAATTAACATAACAAAAATCCAACAAAATGAAAATTATTTTAAAAAATCCATTTTTTTTCCAACTGAAAACAGAACAGATAACGACCCAGAATCGATGTAATCAGAAAATCGAAACGCCAATCAGGAAAAAAAAAGAAAAATAAAAAAGGAAAATGCAATAATAATAATAATAAAAAACACCCACCTTGTAAATTGCAGAAAAAATGGAAATTTCTTCAATCACAATGCCTCTGAATGAATCCTCCGTGCGTGTAAGAACTAAAGAGAGACGATTCAACGGAAACGAAGACTGAATTTCAATAATTTAATAGAAAAAACAGTGCGGAGTCCGTCCATGACCAGCAGCTGCAGTTATTGCCGATTGGGATTGAGAAGTCAAGATTTGCAGTCCAGAATCCGAGACACAGATGAAGCTTCGAACCATCTGCTCCTATGACTACTATTATAGTCCATGGTCTTTAGTTGCTTCGCATGAACATTTTCTAATTGATTCTTCCCATAATACCCCTTTCTCTCTAACATAAATAAATACATATATATATATATATTTTGGTAGAAATGTTATCATAAATAAAATAAATAAATCTTATTTTAACTTCGAGCCATGTGTATTAATTATTATAATATAAAAGTGAAATTATTTAATCTCACTCGCCCGATTAATTTTATTTTCTAAATACTTTAGGTAGAAATGTTATTATAAAAAAATAAATAAATCTTATTTAACTTCTAGCCATGTGTATTAATTATTATAATATAAAAGTGAAATTATTTAATCTCACTCGCCCCATTAATTTTTTTTTCTAAATAAGTATTATATATTATTTTCAAATTATTTGTCTCTCTTTGCAAAATAATATTCCAAGTATATTCAATTTTCTCTCGGGAAATAGCGGAAAAATAAAGTGATAAGACGGCAACACGTGCATGCATCGCCCGGAGGCCAGAAGCAAGTCCACGCTATCACACCCGTGATGTGTTCGATGAAATACCTCAAAGAAAGCTTTTCAGAGGCAACCGAGCCATCAGCGTGAAGAAGCCAAAAGCAGAGCACCAAACACTTCTTCATTTCGGTAGCTCAACTTGTCAAATACTATACCCTTAAAAAGAATATCTATTTAAAAAAAAAATCAATACACGTTGTTGCTTTCGTTGCTAGGAAGGAAACAACAAAGAATGAGAACACACACATCCCCTTCTGGGAATTTGCGAAACAAACAAGGCCGGTGGAAATAATTCACAACAAGACCTTGTTACGCGTCACATCGACTTGCTTTTGCTTAGTGTGATCTACTTGCAATATCTTGTCTAGAAGACTCTCCAGGTCTCTTCTTCCTTTTAGTTATTTATTTATTTATGTTTAGTTTCATTTCTTTCATATTGGGGTATTGATCCTACCTACTAGTTTAATTAAATAATGCCATAATATCCAACTACCTTAGATTTGTGTGTAAAATTGTCTAGTCTGAAACTGCCATGTGGGTTTTATTTATTAAGAACTTGTCCAATATTCACTAGGTCTATAATAGTATGTCAAAAAAATTTTATTTATGATGCAGTATATATATATTTGTCAACAGATGAGTTAGGTAAAAAGAAGGTTGAATGTGGTGACAAAAGCAAAGTCCTTTGAGAATATGCTCTCTGTTTCTAAATTTCCTGTCTTCAAGTCCTCTTAAATTCTTTCCTTGCAGCTTAAAATTTTCAAACTTTACCTACAACAATATAATAAGTAATAATAGAATATAAGTTTTAATAATAAATTAATCTAATAAAATCTTTTTTTTTTCAAGCTTTTGAGTTTCTTACTTGAATTTATTTCCTATACTCCCTTCTTAACATCTGTTGTATTTTATTTTGTATGTCTACAATAACAATTATAACACTACCTCTCCCATTAAAAAAAAAAAAAGGATTATGTACCAACATGGTAGGTAGATGAGTTAGTTTTATTTAGAAACTGAGTTTAAGTGTTGAGGTCTAGGTTTCGAGTTCAAGTTTGAGCGTGTCCCGTTTATTTGCTTCTACTTAAAAAGGTCAGCACCAAAATGCCTCTGGGAGCTCGAATTGTGAAGGATTAGTCTTGATTAAGGTCTAGGACGACATGTTCAGAAATTGATAACCCAAAAAAAAAAAAAAAAAAAATTATAGACTGAGTGATTTCTTTATATATATATTACCTTTTGAATTTCTTTTTCTTATAATCCTATTGTGAACATAGGTTTTATGACATTAAAAAAGTTTAAAAAAAAAATCTTAAAAGCATTTAAGTTATCTAAGTAAGGCATAAAGTTGTGATCATTGTATGAAAGAGTTTTTGCTTCTTTCCACTTCACCATATGCTTTCGTATACCAAAATCTACATAAGAAATTAATGTGAAAAATATGAGATTCTAAAGTTTAATAGTTATTAGTGGTCGTTAACTATGTTGATCAGGCATTTACTTCTTTTTATGTAAGGTGGAGGGTTCAAATCTTAAGTTATTATGCCCCTATTAAGGGTTTGCAATGGTCCTGTTGGTAGGGTTGTAAGCGGGTCGGGTCGGAGTCGGGTGACATCACCAAAAGTCACCCGACCCGACTTGGTTGGGTGGTGTTTTTTCCCACCCGACCAAGGAGCACAACCCGCCCAACCCGTGGTCGGGTCAGGTCGTGTGGGTCGGGTGAGTCGGGTGAGTCGGATTGGGCCGTGCATTTTTTTAAAAAGCCCAAGTCTGTCAAAAGCCCAATATTTAAAAAAAAAAATTCAAATGATATGTATAAACCTATTTATAATAAAAGTCAAATTTTATTAATATCTTTAAATTTAACACATTTAAATTAATTATTTTTTATATTTAGATTTAAATGACATCTAAATAGATTTATATTAACAAAAAAATATTACAATAAATTTAAAGATAAAAAACTATTCAAATTTAAAACATTAAGTTAAAAAAAATATTATTTAAAACATTGTAACCTTATTTGTTGAATTCTTAAAAAC
>JAJIYU010018727.1:0-11126 GCA_030144865.1 Tinospora cordifolia
GAGCTTTGTGCTCACCCCTTCCTTTTATTTTTCAGGAATTTGAAATCATGAAGATCATGGGATTTTGGATAGCTTTTTAGCAAGTTTCTATTTTTCTAAAGTTTCTTTTTATGTAAGGGTATGTTGCCCAATTTTGAAATAAGACTTCCACTGAAAATTGATTTTAATTTTGAGCTTATGAATGTCTTTTGACAAACAATGTAATAGTTTATTCTTGAATTAGAAAGTTATGTACTTTCTTAATAAAGAAGTTGAATTTTCTTTACCTTTAAATGCCTTGATTTTATTAAATGTGAGATTGCACTATTGAATTTATTCTAAGGCATGTGGTACTGAAAAATAAAAAGTCAAGTGTGTGTCACTTGTAATATAACACCGGCCCGGCCCGCCGTTTGGTTTAGTACACTGTCAAGAAAAATGGTGGATGCGTCCAATGTTTAATGATACGGGGGTTGGGGTGTTACAGTTAGAATGGGTGTCAGCAATCCAGATAGAATCAGAATGCCAATCAGGGGCAAAAGCAAGGCCGTGGTCAGAACTAGGCCAGAATGTTCGCAGTTGAGACCCAGGAAGACCAGGCCCCTGTAATAGAAGGTACATTCCTATTGTTTAATGTTGCTGTGAGACTGTTGTTTGACTCTGGTGCCTCAAAATCTTTTATCTCTGAAAAACTAGCTGATAGGTTACAACTTGTGACAAAGACATTGCCTGTGACTTTGAATGTGTCCACACCAATAGGGACCACTGTGACTTCAAAAAAGATGTGTAGTTGTAACCTTAGGTTTGGGGATAAACTTTTAACAATCGACCTATATACCCTACCTTTCTATGGCTATGATGTAATCTTGGGGATGGATTGGTTAGATCAATACCAGGCCCAGATAGATTTTTCTAAGAGATGGGTGACCATAACATTACCTTCTAGGGAAATCTTTAAAATCAATGGGGATATGCATAGACTACCAAGAAGTCCAACCCTAGCCTTGTTGAATTGCTTGAAGTAGATGGATGAGTTCGATGAACTCTCTGAAGAAGAACCTACTGACTTAAAGAATATTCATGACCTAGCTGTAGTCAGTGAGTATGAGGATGTGTTCCCAAATAACTTACCTAGACTACCACCAGCAAGAGAGTTAGAGTTCAAGATCGAACTTCACCATAGAACCAACCCTATAGCCATACCTCCTTATAGGATGGCGCCAGTAGAACTAATTGAATTGAAAACTCAACTGGATGAACTCAGGGAGAAAGGTTTCATCGGGCCGAGTGAATCACCTTGGGAGCTCCAGTGTTGTTCGTGAAGAAGAAGGATGGTCCTTGTGACTGTGTGTCAACTACTGAAAGTTGAATCAAGTTACAGTAAAGAATAAATATCCTTTACCAAGGATTGATGACCTATTTGATCAATTACGAGGAACCACTCATTTCTCTAAAATTGATCTTAGGTCGAGTTATCATCAGCTGAGAATCAGGGAGTTTGACATATACAAGACTGCCTTTAAGACAAGGTATGGACACTTCGAGTTCACCGTGATGCCATTTGGTTTCACCAATGCTCCGACAGCCTTCATGGATTTGATGAATTGAATGTTCAGGCACTACCTGACCAATTTGTAGTGGTATTCGTGGATGATACCCTAATCTACTCTAAGTCATAAGCTGAACACCTAGAACACTTGAGGATCGTGCTGAAAATTCTCAAAAGGAACCAGTTATATGCTAAATTCAGTAAGTGCAAGTTTTGGATGAAAACTGTCAAGTTCCTTGGCCATGTTGTGTCAGCAAAAGGCATCTCTGTAGATCCAGAGAAAGTGGAGGCTGTTATGAACTGGAAGCAACCCAAGACAGTAACAGAAATCACAAGTTTCTTGGGCTTGGCAGGCTACTACAAAAGGTTCACTAAAAATTTTCCAAGTTGGCAGAACCTATGACTAAATTGACTAGAAAAGGAGTTAAGTTCCAGTGGGATGAAAAATGTGAATGGTCGTTCCAAGAACTAAAGACAAGATTGACTACGACTCCTGTTCTAGTCACCCCAACTCCTGGTGTTACTTACATACTCTATACTGATGTTTCGGTGAGTGGGCTTGGAACAGTATTGATGTAGAAAAGACAAGTAGTTGCTTATGTTTCGAGATAACTAAAGGTCCATGAGAGAAATTACCCTACTCACGACCTAGAGCTAGCGGCCATTGTATTTGCCCTGAAGATTTGCAGAAATTATCGTTATGGAGAGAAATTCGAGTTGTTTTCAGATCACAAGAGCTTGAAGTACATCGACAACAAGAAGGAGTTGAACCTCAGGTAATGGAGGTGGATGGAATTCTAGAAAGACTATGATTTTCAATCGCATTACCATCTAGGGAAGGCCAATGTGGTGGCTGATGCTTTGAGTACGAAGTTCAGCAAGCAAGACGAAGAAAAAGGCCAGATGTACCAGTTGATTGAAGATTTTAGGTTGGGTGTAAACCTCAATGAAAAAGAAGCCTATCTTTACAACATGTCTTGCCAACTGGACCTATTACATCAGATCAGGGATGAATAGAAGCAAAACAAGTGGCTTGCTCAACTAATTGAAGGAGTAACGCAAGGAAAGCATACTGACTTCATGATGGATGTTGAAAACATCCTAAGGCTCGGGGAAAGGATATGTGTACCCCAGTAGGGACATAGCAAGCAAATCATACTTGATGAAGCTCATCAGACTAAGTATACCATGCACCGTGGTGGGGATAAGATGTACCAGAACCTCAGGAAAACCTACTGGTGGAGAGGAATGAAAAGGGACATAGCTAAATACGTCTCTAAGTGCTTAACATGCCAACAAGTAAAAGCAGAACATCAGAAACCCTCTAGAATGTTACAACCACTCCCAATCCCTGAATGTAAGTGGGATAACATTGCCATGGACTTCGTCAGAGGTTTACCCAAAAACCAAAAAGGAGAATACCGCTAGAGTTCCAAGTTGGGGACAAAATATTCCTGAGAGTAAGTCCTCATAAGGGTATTAAAAAGTTTGGATTCAAAGGGAAGTTATCTCCGAGGTTTGTAGGACCATTTGAAATACTTAAAAGAATCAGAGGATGTGCTTATGAGTTGGATCTACCAAACTGGATGACTTCAGCACATAACGTATTCCATGTATCTATGTTGAGGAAATACGAACCTTACCCCTCTCATATCATTAATTGGGAGGAAGTGAATATTCAAGATGATGCTACCTACGGGGAAACAATAGTCAGAATCCTTGACCACAAGGTACAAAATCTAAGAACAAAGGATATCCCATTAGTGAAGGTGTTGTGGAAACATCACAGGATAAAAGAAGCCATGTGGGAAATCGAAAGCAAAATGAAGACCAAGTACCCGCATCTGTTCACAAGAAATGTCTAAATATGTACATATTTCGAGGACGAAATTTTTTCTAAGGAGGGTAGGTTATAACATCTTGAAAAATTCATATGAAATTTGTATTTTTACTTAGAAAATTCTACAGAATTGACGAATGAGAATTTTGGCAAGTCATAGTTGACCAAAATGAGAAATAAAAATCAATTTAGTGGATTTTTGGAGGAAAATATATGAAAATAATGCATAAAATGGGATATCATAGCCAAAAATACAAGGATATTTGCCATTGTTTATGAAAACAAATTAAAAAGTCAATTGGGATCGAGTTTTGGAAAAAAATCTGAAAAGAAAGCAAGAAATTCTGTTGAAAAATAAAAACCAAACTCAAAGTTCTGTGAACCGTAGATCTGGAATTTGGTTCATCATCCTACGGCCAAGATCAAGTTCGCATGTACGCATGAAAGCACCGAATCAACCATATCGAACGGCCAAAGATCCAAGTACGTGACTCGAGGAAGATCATGCGGTCTAGATCGAATTCGTTGATCTTGAAATCGGATGCACACACTGTGATTGAGGATCATCAATGGTTAAGATCGCAGCTGCGTAGTCGATCTCGAACCCGAGCTGCACTCGAGGATCATCCAACGATCTAGATCAAAATCATTTTGGCTCATCGCGAACGTTGATGCTCTCGAGGACCATCGGACGGTCCAGATCAAAGCTGTTTTGATTAAGATTACGATTGTTGATGCGCTCGAGGAAATCCAACGACTGTGATAAAAAATCTGAATCTTCTTGATTCATCTGAGATTAATCCAATGGTGATGATCAGATTTGAATGTGTGTCTCGAGGAAAATCTAAGGACCCAAAATTAAGCCGAATTATAAATTACGAAAAATACGTTAAAATTACAAAAAATACGAAATAAAATCTGAAAAATCCAAAAAAAATAGTTTCTAATTTTGAAAAATATTTTTAAAATCCAAAAAAATTTGAAAAATACTCTTTTTGCTCTAAAAATTAGAAACTACGAAATTTGGTAAAATTAGAGTGTTTTATTCATAGAAGAACAACTCAAAAATTTCTAATTTTCTCCCTTGGAAAACCTATATAAACACCCCAGGCTCATAATTTCATTAATTCCAAAGAATGAGAGTTGAATGCTCCTCTTGTTTTCTCAAAGCTTTCTTCTTGGCACCTCTTCCCATCTTCCCTTCTTGTGTGTGTGAGAAGCTCTCGAATTGGGGAATTAAATTGGACGATCTTCATTGGCACTAGTACACAGGGGAAATTGCTTCTGAAATTTCGGAAGAAAAATGTCACAAGGTGGAAGTGATTTCTAGAACACCCTTCTATTCTTATTTGAATTCATGACATGCTCATTGTTGTGTGTTTGTCACTGAATTCAAAGATTTTCAACTTCAGTTCTAGAATTTTACATGTTTATTTTAGTATTTCAGTTTTGATTCATGTTTGAGAAATCATATCATCCATGCCATGTTAGTATCATGCTTAGGCTTTTAAATTAAAGTATGATGCTTGTTTTATCAGTGTTTCATGAATCGACTGTGTATATTCTGAATTTTAGTTTGATTTCATATTCTGAAGTTTATTTTGTGAGATCATGATATAAGAATTAATCAAAGACAATGGAGATAATAACCACGTACCATCATAGTGGTTATGGCGACACTATGGATGTTCTTTTCATATGAGTTAGGTCATATGGTTTTTAGACCTAAGTACTTGAGGGTTGTGTACCACTGGTGGGTCACCATGTGTAACGGGTTGATGCTGACACATGCCACTAACGCATTGATGCCGAGTGGGCCCTATTTACTTATTTAAGAACATCAAGGGATTAAAGGCCCTTTTGGTCTGAGACTCGACTTAAACAAAATGTTGTTTTAAATGCCTAATAATTGCAAGTGTTTGAATTATGATTATGTTATGAGTTTGAATATGAAAGATGGTTGTTCGAAAAGGATCCACTGGGCTATGTGTTCACTCTTCGTTTCTTATTTGTCGGGAACATGAACCCATGGAGTTGTTGAATATAGATAATTTCTTAGAAAGTTTCTACAGTATTATACTCTTTTTCTCAATTTGTGGGGCATGTTGCCCAAAGTTTTTATGCTTTCTACTGAAAAGTATTTTGAAGACTTTCGCCGTAATTATTAGTTCTTTTGAAGAGTTTAGAACTTTCAATTTCTATTATGAATAAAATAGTTGAATTTCTTTATCTCTTTTAATTTTCCTTGATTTTGTTGAAAGGTTTGTATTCTTGAATTTTATACAAAGGCATGACATATTGAAAAGAAAAAAACAAGTGTGTGTCGCTTGTAACGTAGCACCGGCCCGACCTGCCTTTTTGTTAAGTCCACTGTCAAAAGAACGGTGGCAATTTACATTGCTTAAAAGATACGGGGGTTGGGGTGTTACAGATTGGAATGAGAAATGTGAACAATCATTCCAAGAACTAAAGAAAAGATTGACTACAGACCCTATTTTAGTCACTCCAACCCATGGTGTTACTTATACTCTCTATATTGATGCTTCATTAGGTGTACTCGGAGTAGTATTGATGCAGGAAAGATAAGTAGTCGCTTACGCCTCACAACAACCGAAGGTCCATGAGAAGAATAACCCTACTCATGACCTAGAATTAGTGGCCATCGTATTTTTCTTGAAGATATGGAGACACTACCTTTATGGTGAAAATTTTGATCTATTTTTAGATCATAAGAGCTTGAAGCACATCTACACCTTGAAAGAGTTGAACCTCAGGCAACATAGGTAGGTTGAGTTCCTCAAGGACTATGATTTTTAATTACATTACCACCTGGGGAAGGCCAATGTGGGGGTTGATGCCTTGAGTAGAAAGTTCAACTACCAAGAGGAAGAATAGGGCCAGATGTACCAATTGATCGAAAACTTTAGGCTCGGGATAACTTGAATGACAAGCAAGCCTACCTTTACAACATGTCTTGCCAACCAAATCTACTACATCAAATCAGGGAGGAACAAAGGTAAGACAAGTGGCTTGTAGGTTTGTGTAATACCTAAAATTTTAGTGATGTAATAATCAAAATTTGAGTTTAAAACACATTTTATTAGCACATATAGTGTATGTATATATTTGTCATTGACATTCAATTAATTAGTTAGCATAGAAGTACAAAGGATATGCATTAATTAATATTAGACATATAGAAATGTTGGGTAAATATACGCTTCTCTATTTGAATAAGAAAATAATATTTTTAGTATGATATTAATATAGAAAAGTATGTGTATAAAGTATTAATTAGACGGCCTCATGAAAATAATATTTTGTTTAGTATGATAGTAATATACATAGAGAAGTATATGTGTAAAGGAAATGCATTCATGAATGAAATATCTCATTTGGTGTGATGTTTAGGTATGCTTATATAGGAAGTTATAGTCCCACATTGGAAAAATAGAAACATTAGTTGGAAGAGGGTTCTATATAAACCTCCTACTCTATCCATTTCATTCATCCCAAAAACAAGAGTTGAAAATTCCTCTTGCTTTCTATTTCCCTCCTTCTTGGCAACCTTAGTCCTAATTTTTTCTTGCTTGAACTATTCTAAATAGATCGCGAGGTAATAGCAACGAAGTACTATAGAGATTTTAGGAAGCGTTCTCAATGTGAGTTTTTTTCCCTTCTTCTAATTTATTATTTTGATTTAGATAATGCTTACTTGTTTTATTAGTTTGATTTTATTCTTGTCCTTTGCATTTATGTCATTCAATTATTATGTTGCTCATGACCAAGAGAGTATGCTCTGTAGTTGCATCTTGTACGATTTTCTACATAAAAAATTAGAAGTAAATCTGAATTTTACACTGTTTGAGCTATTATTTATCATGCACTAATATATTGTTTATGACCAAGAAAGTATGCTTTGTAGTTGCGTCATGGACGATCTTCTAATCAGAAATTGGAAGTCAATGTTTGTGAATGTGAATTGTTATATGGTTGGAGTATTTAGATACTGTTGGAATATTTATTTACTATGTTCTCACACAAAAAAATAAGATTACATAAGATTCCAACCCGCGTACTGGTATGGGGGACTTTCTTTGTTCCATGTAGAATTGGAATTGGCTGTCAATACTGACACCAGAATAGAACGGGTTTCAAGAATGATCCCACTAGAGATGGATTTGAGTTTCAAAATTGATTTCTCTCCCTAGATCTAGAGCACAGAGGTTACTCTCGTCCGGTCTAAATTACGACTGAGATAATATATTGTTTGAATCAATTTAATCTCTGAAAGTATTTGATGTGCTTGCATTGTTTGGTTGAAATAATGAATTAAATAGATGGAATGATTCACTTGGCTTTTTAGCTCACCCCACTATTTTTCACATCTCAGGGAATTAATCAGCTTACAAGGAGGTTTATCTATTGAAAGTTTTTATTTATTTCAATGTAGGGCACATCGGCCCAAGCTAAATCATGTATTTCAGCTTTGAATTTATTTTTCGCTATAATAGATCATTGTACTCAAAATTTTTGAATGAATAAATAAAGAATCTTATTTACTATGATGTCATTTTGTATATAGACTAATGTATACAGGAACCCTAATAGATTTGGTTCTAAGAAGAAGAAAATGTAGCACGGCCTGTCTCCCAGGCATCCCAAGATTTTTTATCAAAGAAAGTTAGATTGTCAGATGACGCGGAAGATGGGATTCGGGAGGCAGGGTGTTACAAAGGAGGTATCAGAGCCTAGGCTTTAGATGCCTTGGGCTAGAATTTGAAGGAATTGACTAGTCTGCTAAGATTATTTATTTATTTAATTTAGAAGCCCTACCTCTTGTTTTGGAAACTAAAATGATTTTGAAGAATTTTTTTCGAAAAGAGACATGTTTTTAACGGTTTTGCTTGGATACAAAGATTACGAGTTGAGCTGATAGTGGGTAAGCCTTGTCTCGAGTAGAGCTAAACATTGAAAGGAAGATGGGTTATCTCGTTCTAGAAAGCACAGTTGCTAAGTAGACTTCGGTCTCGCCGTCCGATCTGGAGGTTGTCCCACCAGCTCATACGAGTAGTCAAAGTTGAAGAACACACTTATTTTCTTACGAGATGAAAACTAAGAGGTGGTAATTTAAGGGCTAAGAATTCACTATGGTCCAAATGAGATGCTAACAAGAATTTAAGAACCTAGGTTTGGGGAAAAGACATTAAGTAGAGACTTGGGGGTTGTAAAGAGTGGCACAGTGAATCATGAATAAACTTTTAGGGCATAAGTTAGAGACTGAAAATGTGTGGAAAACGAACACTTGTTTGGTCAGAGCACGAGATCGGGAGGATCCCGTATCCTTGGTTTCTATGTGGTATGGGACGCATAGGAATTTGGGGATACGAAAGAATCCTAAACTCGAAGAATGACGAACCATGTTTGGTGAATGATCGGTGGCTTTGGACGAACTTGTTTCCCTATGCTTGGCTAATATGGAATAGTTAAGTACAGTGGTTAGAAATCGAGACATTTGCGAAATTGATTGGGTGTAGTAAAATCTTTGGGTGGAAGTCTATGTCAAAGGGCAAGGGTGGTATGGGATACACGAACCTGGAGGCATAGGCGGAAGCCTAGAATTTTAGTATGCTAGCATGAATTTCTTGAATGATTGAATTCATGATGATCTTACTGTTTGTATGAGACCAACTCTTATGCCTAAAAACAAAAGTGAACTTAGAAGAATAAATTATTGGGCTACTCAACAAATCGAAAACCTAGAGACATGAATCTAGAATTATGATAGAACAAACTAAACAAAAAGGCATAAATTAATTGTAAATCGGCATTAATGTGTAGATAATGGCCGAACCAAGGAGATAAGCAACAAGAGCTAATACATCTGACGACACTGACTCTCAGGAAGCGCAATATGGCATGACGGAGGCTAGAATTGAACATATGATGAATGAAGTCACCATAAGAGTGATAGAACAAATAGAGGGGACGCTAGGTCGAATGATACCGAAGGCGGCACCACAGCCGCAGACGCAAGAGCAGATTCCGATACAACCGCAAATGTCAGCACCTAAGATTTCGGATCGTTAGGAGGAACCAGAGGACCTAGAAGACAGCGAACATAGGAGGTTGCTGTAAGAATTGAAGAAACTAGGACCATCACAATTCTATGGTACTACTGATAGCTTAACAGCTGATCATTGGTACCAGGAATTAGAAGAACACCTAGACTTGTTAAGAGTAACGGGTCCTAGTAGAGTAGCGTTGGCTACCCACCAATTTAAGGAAGCAACTAGAAGTTGGTGAAGGATGGTAAAAGCTGACCCGATCATTGATGTTGGTCGAATGACCTGGGAAGAGTTTAGGGAAATATTTTATGAGAAATTCTTTCCGGAAGCGACATTGAAGAAGATGCGAGAAGACTTCATCCAGCTAAAACAGAGAGAGATGATGGTGGCCTAATATGAGGCCAAATTTATTGAGCTGGCAAAGTTCTCACCTGAATTAATTAGTGATGAGAAGAAAAAGGTCAACCGTTTCACTCAGGGTCTCAAGATTGGGATCTGAAAATTAGTAAAGACAGCCTACCCGAAGACGTATAGAGAAGTAGTAGACAAGGCATTAACCCTAGAGCAAGAGTTGAATTTTGAACAAAGGCTGAGAAACAAGAACAAGAGACCAACAGGTGATAGAAATCACCAGGGAAATTAGAAGAAAATGAATGTTAATCAGAATGATGGAAATAAAATGCCACAAGGGAAAAATCGACCCAAAACTAAAGAACAATTAGAGCTGTCAAGACATCAAGGGCGGTGTTTCAACTATAATTAGCGAGGGAACCTATCCAAGTTTTGTCCCAACAAAACCCATACACGACAACAACAAAAACCTCCAAATAATCAAGGGGGAGAACAAAATGTACGTGCTCAATAGCAACTACCTTGACAAAATAACAACCAGGGGCAAAATCAAAACCAGGGTCGAACACAAAATCAGAACTAAGGCTGGAGCCAAAACTAGGTGAGAGTATTTGCTATCGCTGAAGCCCCGGAAGACCAAATCCCTGCTGTCGAAGGTACATTCTTGTTATTTAACACTATTGTGAAACTGTTGTTTGATTCGGGTGTTTCAAAGTCATTTGTTTCTAAAAAACTAGTTAATAGATTACAACTAGTAACAAAGACTTCGCTTATAACGTTGAATGTATCAAGACCTATAGGAACTTTTGTTACATCAAAACAAATGTGTACCTGTGACCTTAGGTTTAGGAATAAGCTAATTTCAGCCGACCTCAGTGTACTACCATTCCACGGGTATGATGTGATATTGGGTATGGATTGGTGTGATTAGTACAGGCAAAAATCGATTGTCCCAAGAGAAGAGTAGCGATAACATTGTCCTCAAGAGAAACCTTCAAGATAGATGGTGATATTCATAAATTTCCTAGGAGCCCAATGATAGCTATGTTGAACTGCTTAAAGCAAAATGAAGACCTCGAAAACCTCCTAAAAGAAGACTCTGAAGGACCAAAAGAAATAAGGAATCTAGAAGTAGTCCAGGACTATGAAGATGTGTTTCCTGATGACTTGCTTGGATTACCAACAACTAGAAGTATTGAGTTCAAGATCGAACTCCAACCTAGAACCAAACTGTAATACCCCAAAATTTTGTCAAATAATTAAAGATAAATAAGTTTGAGAAAAATAAATAAAATATGTTGAATAAATTAATTTTGGGTGCAAATGGTGGGTTGGCACA
>JAJIYU010018728.1:0-11091 GCA_030144865.1 Tinospora cordifolia
CTTAGACGAAATGTTGATGAAGATGTATTTCAACACCAAGTAAGTACATATGGAACCCAATTTCATAGGGGTAAACATAATTGAATGCGACTATAAGTTAACTTGCCTTTTGACTCACTACTTTTTATCAAAATATCATCTACATAAAAAGGAACTATAATCATCATAATGGTCAAATAAAGCAACACATAGAGGCATCAAAAGAAGAAAGCATAGAACTCCATGGAAGAAATTGGTGATTGAGTTTTGTGAACCAAAAGTGGGAAGATTGTTTTAGGCTATATAACATATTATGAATGGAACATACAAGAGCTAAATCCAATGTGATAATAAACCTAGGGGGTGTTCTGCATACACGACTTCACCAACATCAACATTTAAGAAAGCATTATCGACATTAAGTTGTCATACAACACACGCTTCAATCAATTTTATAACATACATGAACCATGTGTTTCAAAATTTTCAATCTTTAATTTAATCAAAATTTGTGTTTTGCAAATGGTTAAATTTGTTTTAGGCTATATATGTTAGAAAAACGTGCTTTGGAGTGTGTTTTTAATGTAATACATGAAAATATGAAATTTTCACAAGTGACAAAAGCGAACTTTCTTCAAAAAGCATGTTTCATATAACTGACACTATTGTCTCTCTTTGGGTTTGAAATGAGCATCCTAACATAAACATGTCTCACTGCATAACCGTGACCATTCTCTCTTCTCGGGTTCAAAACTGTATTTATAACATAGTTCAAATGTGTTTTTTTCTTGGCAGTACAGGAAGCTTCCTCCAATGAGCACTTTTTCTCTGCACATTCAAATTCTGGAGGGCTTCTTCTTAATCAAATTATTTTGTCTGGTAGTGGTGGGTGGCATTTACAGCTAACGCAATTACCCAACCATCTGACCCCAATGTTTGTTTAAGCACGTGAAACAAAATTTTTCAATAGGGGTCGAATTGATATCGAGCGTCTTGTCTTGTTTATTACCTGATAATGTCAAGTCAATCTAAGATTCGGGCGAAATGATCAATCCACCAACTACAGGTCATTTCCAATAGTCATTCACTATGTAGAAAATTTTTTTTTTTACTTGCAACACAAGGGAAATTGCAAAAGATGGACAGCTTTGGCATATAAACAGAAATGATTAAACAAATCCAAGATGTCATGATCGTCAATAAATAAAAGAATTGAAAGATAGCTTGATGGAGAAAGATAAGATTAATAATTAATTAATTAATTAAGAGAAGGGATAATAAGGCAAACATATAAATTCAAAATGCATAGGAAAAACGAAAAAGAAAATTCTTCTCTAGTATTTAAACATAAGACATAGAAAACACTATATACCTTGCCAATGGATTCAACTTTTATTCCATGTCCTTGCACCTCTTGGATCTTTTATCTCTTGATGTTTGAATTGGGCAAAGTTGCTTGGCCGGCCAATCTTTGGCAGAAAGCGTAGAAAATTAACTGAAAAGTACCGAAGGGGCATTGGACTGCAAGAAATTGATTAAAAAAAAAAAAAACCCCAAAAGGATTACTATAAAAATGCACACATGCACCAGCCACCAGCTTCTCATTTTTATTTGTGTCTTCCATGGATGACTTTCTGAACTATGTCATACTATCCCTTATCTTGCTTGTGTCAATCTTCCTGCTCCAAACCATCTTGCACAGGAGTGGAACCACCACCACATGCCCCCTTCCACCGAGCCCACCGCGCCTACCCATCATTGGCCATCTTCATCTCTTAGCTCCCATCCCGCACCAAGCCTTCCACAAGCTTTCAACCCGCTTTGGTCCCTTAATCCATGTGTTCCTTGGCTCTGTACCCTGTGTCGTTGTCTCATCTGCTGAAACAGCAAAGGAATTCCTTAAAACATACGAGCTCTCTTTCGCTTCCAGGCCACAGTCCGTCGCAGTTAATCATCTAACATATGGTTCAGCCGACTTCTCTTTTGCTCCCTATGGGCCCTATTGGAAGTTCATGAAGAAATTATGTATGTCTGAACTTTTGGGTGGCCGAACTCTCGAGCAGCTAATCCATGTTAGGCGCCAAGAAATACAACGGTTTCTAGAATCATTGTTGTGCAAGTCTAATAAAGGTGAAACTGTGAATTTACATGGAGAGTTAATAAGATTGGCAAATAACATAATTTCAAGAATGACCATGAGCAGGAGGTGCTCGGAATCGGAGAATGAGGCTGAGGAGGTTAAGGAACTGGTGCAAGAGGTTGCTCAACTGGCGGGGAAGTTTAATTTATCAGATTATATTTGGTTTTGCAGGAATTTGGATATACAAGGGCTTAGAAAGAGATTTGAAGTTGCTCATGCCAAGTTTGATAGGATGATTGAAGGGATAATAAAGGAACATGAAGAGGTTAGGAGGAATGGTAATAAGCGGGGTGATGATGAAGCAAAAGATATTTTGCATATTTTGCTGGATATATCTGAAGATGATAATGCAGAGATGAGGTTGAGCAGAGAGAATATCAAGGCCTTTATTTTGGTAAGAATGCATTTTTTGCATTGGTTATTTCATATTCATTTCCCTGATTTCAATGTTCACTGAATCATCATCATATCCTCAGCTCCTTTGTTACACTCTCTCAAGTCTTTCACTGATTTATAACTGGTTTATACCAATTTCATTGAATATCCCGTCAACATTAGCAATTTTCTGCAGGACATGTTTGCCGCAGGAACAGATACGTCGGCCATAACAATTGAATGGGCACTAGCAGAACTCATAAACCACAAACCTGTACTTGAGAAAGCGAGAGAAGAGCTGGATGCAGTAGTTGGAAAGAGCAGGGTAGTGGAAGAATCAGACATCCCAAATCTACCTTACCTCCAGGCAATTGTGAAGGAAACACTGAGATTACACCCAACAGGGCCCTTGATTGTAAGAGAATCCACAGAAGATTGCAACATCGGAGGCTATCATATACCTGCAAAGACCAGGGTCTTCGTTAACGTCTGGGCAATTGGAAGGGACCCCAAGCATTGGGAGAACCCACTTGAATTCTACCCTGAAAGATTCTCTACCGAGCAGGAAGGAATAAGTGGGGAAAGCCAGCTTGATATGAGAGGGCAGCACTTCCAGTTTATTCCCTTTGGCAGTGGAAGGAGGGGATGCCCTGGAACTTCATTGGCGTTGAATGTTGTACAAACAACTCTTGCAGCTGCGATTCAATGCTTTGATTTGAAGGTTGATGAAGGAAAGGGAGACAGCATAGTTGATATGATTGAAGGAGAAGGCATCACCCTCCCCAGAGCCAACCCTTTAGTGTGTTTACCAACGGCACTCCTGAACCCAATTCCATTTTCATCATAATCACTAGCCATTGACGAGCTACTGTAACATTTCATATGGATCAAGCTATTCACATTGTAAGAATGGGGAACAATATACCCTTCCAAATAATATTTGAAATTGCAATCCTGTTGGACTTACCAAAATCACAACAATTCGCATCTGTGCCCCTGATTTTCGTTTACAAAGAAATATGAATCTACTTCTCAATAAACGAAACATGTCACAAAACCCCAGTTCCTATGAATCAGATTTCAAGGAAAAGCAGTCACGGAACAGCAAAGAAGTGAAACTTCCTGCATAATCTTTCTACAAAAAGATTAATTAAAAAAACGCTAACATTGCTGAATACTAGAATTCAAAACTAACCATCGATTCAACATTAGTTTCAATCAGATTTACACGACTAATCCTCCTAATGACAAACAGAATCACAAAGCCAAGATGAAGATTCAAGGCCAATAAAAAAGATCATTCATGCGCTTAAGCTCTCTCTCCACGGATCCTACGAGCAAGCTGAATATCTTTGGGCATGATGGTGACTCTCTTGGCATGAATGGCACAGAGATTGGTGTCCTCAAAAAGACCCACCAAATACGCCTCTGCCGCCTCTTGAAGCGCAGCCACTGCGCTGCTCTGGAACCGAAGGTCGGTCTTGAAGTCCTGCGCTATCTCACGAACAAGTCGCTGGAACGGAAGCTTTCGAATCAGAAGCTCAGTGCTCTTCTGGTACTTCCTGATCTCTCGAAGCGCCACCGTGCCCGGACGGAACCTATGAGGCTTCTTAACACCGCCAGTGGCCGGAGCCGACTTTCTAGCGGCCTTCGTCGCCAACTGCTTTCTCGGCGCTTTGCCTCCCGTCGATTTCCTAGCGGTCTGCTTCGTACGAGCCATCTCTCTCACTCTCTCCCAAAAATTCGAAACACACGCTCAATTTTTCCAGTGAATGAAGAAGAAAGAAGAGGTTAATATTTATAGGAAGGAATTCCGAAAAATCAAACAACTCCCGCCGAAACTTTTACCCCGTTTCAAATTTTCGCGGGACCGCGCAGTCGTTTGATTATGAATGGGCGCTGACCGATCGATTATGTTATGTATTCAACGAACGAGATTCGCTCTTTGCGAATGACGCGGATCGCCAATTTGTCTATCTTTTTCTTTTTGGTCTTAAGGATACACGCACAGGTGGGCGGGCGCACGAAACAGCTTAAATTGCCTATTTTTTATGCGACATACGGGAGAAAGATCCACGCGAATTTAATTCATTAAAAGTACCATTACTGGAGAAGTGAACTGCAGTGGGGAACAGAACGTCACACCTTGTAGTCAAGAAATTAAAATGTCTAGGGATAGGACAATGTTATTTCATAGTATTTATTAATTAAGGATAGGGACAAGATATAATATTACATTCTTTTCAGAATTTAAAAAGACATTTACCTTATCAAAAGTATTCACAAAACAAAATATATAATATGCAACGAAAACGTATTTAAACAAGATTTATTTACCCTTGATTTTTGCATTGGATCCCTAAATAAGATAAAAAGAATAGGATTTAGACCCTAAGATTTTATATAAACCTTTTAAATAATAGTTACATTAAATAAATATAAAATAAAATAATTAATTTCATAAAAATATTAATTAAATTCTATCAAACATTAAAAGATTTATTAAACTTAGAATGGTACATAAAAATATATATATAAAAAAAAAAAAGAGAAACCATGAAAATATTGATAAAAAATAAGTATACATGGCTGTACAAAAGGCGTAGCATGGTTAATTACATGTAAAGGAGGGTGGCTCCTAAATTAACAACTAATCAAAAATCACCACTCATAAAACCCAAAGAATTCAATCCCCATGCCCAAGAAAGGATTAGAAGAGAAAGAAATTGGATTATGATAGAATTCTAGAATGGCTTTCAACTAAGGGTCATAAATTCACTCAAACTAACCCTAATCATCATCTTCTAAACTCCTAAATCAATCCAAAATAACCCTAATCCTATATAAACCCCAAATAAACGCTTTCTACCCTCTCTCTTATTCAAAAATGAGATTCTCTTCTATTATTTCTTTCTCTTAGCCATTCCCACAAATTGACACAAGAAACAAGAAAAAAATCGCATAGGAAACTACACAACAGTTGAGATTTCAAACAATAGATTCTCATCAAGTCATCCCACAAGATAAAATCAACTTCTAGATTATTAATCCTATTCTTTTTCCCATCTTTTGAGAGTAGATTTTTCCATCAACAATCTTTGAGACTTTGGTTTATTCCCACCATTGAAACAAAACCTTGAACCATCCCAAAAAGATTCAAGAAGCCTCTTTTGAAGTTTCCACTATCATGAAAGGGTTGCGGACAACATAGCAAGGTATAGGGATTTTATTTAGTCGTAATGCATAGTTCATGGTCTATAATTTAAAGTATTACAATGTTAAGTGCATAGGAAAACAAGAGAAGAGAAACATACATGAAGGGTCATGTTCACTCTTGTTGTCACTGTACTAATATGCATTACCGCGATACTGCACTCTTTTCCTCTTTCATTTTCATTTATTTTCATCCTAGTTACCGCAGCACTCTTTCCATTATCACAATACTGTAGTTTTCTACTTTGTCTTCTTTTATTTGCTCATCCTAGTTACCACGATACTTTTCCCATTACTATGGTACTCTGTTTATTTTCTTCGTCTTCTATTATTCATTCATTTTGGTTATCACGGTGACGCAATTTACTTCTATGGTACTACATCTACTTTTTTTTCTCGTTTCTTCTTTATTTGCTTTGGTTATCACGGTGTTCACTCCCTCTACCACAGTATACAGAACCGAGTCATACCATGACACTTCTAACATGCTTGTAACACCCCCTTTTCGATATAAAAAAACCATTTAAAAATCATTTCCTCACACACACACACACACATATAAGGGAGAGTGGAAAGCCTTCTTGAGTAGATATATTAAAAAAAAATAGTTGATTTATTTAAAAACTTGTTCATCATCTTTGACTACTTGTTCAAGCTGGTGGGACAACCTCCAGTCTAGGTAGCCAGACAGAATCTACTTAAAAAATCAAGTCTTCCTAAAGTAGGATAACCTTTCTCTTATTCAATGTTTAACTTTAATTGGGACAAGACTTACCCACTATCAAGTTAAACTTGTAATATCTGTCTCAAAATTGTTAAAACAATTTTCTCTATATTCTAGCGTGCTATTATTATTTGAGTCATTTCTTTATTTTACTAGTTTGCTAGTTTTAAAACTAGTTTTTACAGTATCATGAGCATTGATAACATAAATATAATGTGCCCAAAAGTACCCCACATCAAGGTTCATTCATTGACCAAATGGCCTTTAATCATTACATCATGCTCTTGTACGTACTAGTGTTTAAGTAACATCATAAGGCACAAATATTAAGAAAATAAGGATAGTAAGTTTTGGCCCTAGTCCTTCAGTTGATATATTGGTTTCCTGCATTTAAAAAATGGAAGGGGTGAGCTCTACAAGTTTATTGGCCATTCTAATTCATAGATAATCTAAAAATATAGCAACCACATCATATCATACAATCAATCACTTCCATACATTAGGCGATACAAACAGTAGATTGTTTTTAGTCAGTTGAGGTAAGGTGGACGACCTAAGGTGATTCTCATACCTTTGGCCAAATAAATCCCTCAAGAATGTCACTGATGTCTAGGCTATGCATCCATATGTCCAACAGTCCACAGATTTGGAAGATACATGAGGCACGATCAAGTTTGTTTAGTGTGATCACACACCTGTCTCTTAATCGAGATGTTAATGTGAGAACCACTATTGATTGTCCTTAAACCAATTAACTTGTAAAACCCCGACCTCCCGAGCCCCATTGTCCTTGTCATTCGATGGTATAATTTTCTTTGATCAATAATCTTGAGCCGCCCGGGAGGCGGGCCCGTGCTACGTTATCTTTTTTTTTTCCTTTCTAATAATTCATGGCAATAAAACAAACCTTTATTTATATATTCTAAAACTCAGAGTATATGATCAATTATAGTGGAAAATAAATTCGAAACTAAAATAAATAATTCGACTTGGGCCTACGTGCCCTACAATGAAATAAATAAACAAGAAAAGAATTTCTAATAAATAATTTTCCACGGAGGTTGATAAATTAATTTCTTGAAATGTAAAAAATAAGGGGATGAGCTAAAAAGCCCAGTAAATCATTTCATCTATTTAATTCATTATTCCAACCAATAATACAAGCATATCAAACACGTTCAAGGATTTAATCGATTCAAACAATATATTATTTCCGTCGTAATTTAAACCGAATGGGGAAAGCCTCTGTGCTCCAGATCTAAGGAGAGAGATTAATTCTGAAACTCAAACCCTTCTCTAGTGGGATCATTCCTAAAACTTATTCCACTCTGGTGTCAATCATGACAACTAGTTCAAAAGTCCAATTCTGCATGGAACACAGAACGTCCATCCTCATACCGGTACGTAGTTGAAATCTTATTTAATTTTATTTTTGTGTATAGGAGAAATATAAATAAATCTTTCAACAGTATTTAAACATACCAACAGTATAATGTCATAAATCAATAGAAACAAAGATTTTCAATTTCTGATGTAGAAGATTATACGAGACGCAATTACAGAACATACTGTCTCAAACAAGAAGGATGACTTTTGATTTTTCATGTAGAAGATCGTACAAGACGCAACTACATAACATACTCTCTCAATCATAAGCAATATAATAATTTTAAAACATAAATTAAACTAAGCACACAAACAAGCATTATTTAAATCAAAATAATAAAACATTCAATTTCACGCACAACGAATTCGCAAGGCGAATTTCACCGTATGCATGGGTCGTAGGCCCATGTGCTTCTTTTATTTTTATTTTTATTTTTTTCATAAATGCTTCTAATAATTTACACATATACCTCTATGTGTGTGTGTGTGTATGTGTATATATATATATATATATATATATATATATATTTATTTATTTAAGTTTCATAAACATTATACTAAATATATTATTCAAAATATTATTTCCTTATTTTAATAGAGAATACTATGATGCATATACATATACTAAGTATATTTATCCATATATTACTACATGCCTAATATTAATTAATGCCTATTCATATATACTTTTATGCCAATTAATTAATTAATTGCATATCAAAGTATATATACATATATGCACCAATTGATAAAGTGTTACATATATAGGCACAAACTAATATACATGTGTCTAAACCAATTAAATCGCATTCATATATATAAAATAATTTGGGATATTATATTCTACCCTCCTTAAAAGGGATTTTGTCATCAAAATCTATCGGTAGGTTACTTGAGTGTTTGTTGATGGATTGCTTCAAGTGAAAAGTTATGGGTACTTATTCTGTATTTCACTTTCCAATTCCCAAGTAGCCTCTTTTATTCCATGGTGTTTCAGAGAACTTTGATTAAGGGAATATCTTTTGTTCTGAGGCCCTGTACCTTGCAATCTAGAATTCTAACCACCGCTTCTTCATATGTGGCATCATTTTGGACGTCTACTTCTTCCCATCGAATTATGTGGGAGGGATCTGGTCGTATTTCTGCAGCATTGATACGTGAAATACATTATGGATTGAGGACATTTGATTTGGAAGGTCTAACTCATAGGCGCATTCGTCGATTTTCTTGAGTATTTCAAAGGGTCCAATGAATCATGATGCTAGTTTTCCTTTGATTCCAAATCGATTGATTCCCTTTTGAGGGCTAATCCGTAGAAACACTTTATCACCCTAATGAAATTCTAGAGGCCTTCTTCTCCTATCAGCGTAGCTTTTCTGTCTACTTTGAGCAGTTGTCAGACGCTTTTGGATTTATTTCACCTGATTGCTCATCTCTTGCACGAGATCTAACCTGGTAAGAATGTGATCCTCAAGTTCAACCCAACAAGTTGGTGATTTGCAGGGCCTCCCATAGAGGGCTTTGAACGAAGCCATTTTTATACTTGCTTGATAACTATTGTTATAGGCAAACTCCGCCAGGTGCAAATACTTACTCCAGTTTCTCTTGAAGTCAAGGACGCAAGACCTCAGAATGTTTTCCAACATCTGGATAACTCTTTCTGACTGGCCGTCCGTCTGAGGCTGGAAAGCCGTATTCGTGGTGAGTGTAGTGCCTAGTTCCTTCTGTAAACTCTTCCAAAATTGTGAGGTGAAACAAGTGTCTCTGTCTGACACGATTGTCTTAGGTACCCCATGAAGGCATACAATTTCTTTCACATAGAAGAGTTCACCTAGTTTATTGACTTGGTCTGTGGATCTAATGGGCAAGAACTGTGCCACTTTAGTGAGGCGATCCACAGTCACCCAAACAATATCTTCTCCTTTCTGATTCCTAGATAATTCACTGACAAAGTCCATGACAGTGTTATCCCACTTCCATTCTGGGATCGGAAGTGGTTGTAACAAGCCAGAGGGTTTTCGGTGTTTTGCTTTTACTTGCTAACAGGTTAGGCACTTAGAGGCTGATAAATTAATTCATTATTCCAACCAATAATACAAGCATATCAAACGTTTTTAGGGATTTAATCGATTCGTCGTAATTTAGACCGAATGGGGATAACCTCTGTGCTCCAAATCTAGGGAAAGAAATCAACTTTGAGACTCTAACCCTTCTCTAGTGGAATCATTCCTGAAACTTATTCCACTCTGGTGTCAATCCTTACAACCAGTTCAAAAGTCCAATTCTGCATGGAACACAGAACGTTCGTCCCTGTACTGGTACATGGTTGAAATCTTATTTAATCTTATTTTTGTGTATAGGAACAATATAAATAAATATTTCAACAGTATTTAAACATACCAACAGTATAACGTCATAAATTAACAGAAACAAAGATTTTCAATTTTTGATGTAGAAGATCGTACGAGATGCAACTATAGAGCATACTCTCTCAAACAGGAAGGGTGACTTTCGATTTCTGATGTAGAAGATCGTACAAGACGCAACTACAGAGCATACTCTCTCAGTCATAAGCAATATAATAATTTAAAAACATAAATTAAACTAAGCACACAAACAATCATTATTTAAATCAAAATAATAAATTAAAAGAAAGGGCAAGAATTTCACCTCGAGATCACTTCCTAAATCTTTGTAACACTTCGTTGCTACTACTTCACAAGCTATTTAGAATAACTCAAGAAAAGAAAAAGGGTGCCAAGAAGGAGGCGGAGAGAGAGCAAGAGGAATTTTAACTCTTGTTCTGGGATGAATGAAATAGGTAGGGTAGGGGGGTTTACATAGAAGCTCTGAGGGTTATATTCGTCATTTTTGCCTTCCTAATAAAAAAAGCTTTCATTTTTGCTCGTTTTGGACAACTAAATGATTAGGGTTTTCGATTTAGGGTTTTTGACATCTTTTTTCGCCCAAATCAATGGCTAAAAATGTTTTTTCATCTAACATTCAATTTTTTTCCTTATTTTTTTCTTAAGAAATTTTTTTTTTTTATAAAACATTCGAATTCGCGGTGCGTGAATTCGCACGGCGAATTTCACCGTGCGCATGGGCCGAGGCCGATGCGCTTCTTTTAATTTTTTTTATAACTTATATATTTATTTATTTATTTGTTTATATTTTTCATAAATGCTTCTAATAATTTATACATATACCTCTCTCTCTCTGTCTCTGTCTCTCTCTCTCTCTCTCTCTCTCTATATATATATATATATATATA